>JAUMHQ010000024.1:2425568-2435758 GCA_032361165.1 Enteromius paludinosus | reverse complement strand
AAACTGTTTAATAAACACTTCTGCCATTTTTTTTGAGCCTCTTAATTAGTTTTGTTTTTTATGTAAATGATTCAATACCGTACCATGCCATTCATACCGAGGTATTACCGTACCGTGAAATTTTGATACCGTTACATCCCTATAGTTACCCCTATATATCCCTATCCCTATATAACTAATGAACCTTATAGTAAAGAGTTACCGATTTTATATTTGAACAATGCATGAAGTGATCCCCATTGACGTTGCATCTTTATTTTTATCACTGGGATCAGATCCTAGACAAATCTCACACCTTTCTATCAAATGTAGATCCATTGCTGAAATCCAACATCTATTAAACATATTAAGTGTGCTGCTTGAAGTTTACTTAAGAAAGTATGTTAACTCAGCAAGCAATGTCGGAGATGTTTTTTCTGAATCCATAGACTTTTCTATAGAAAGCAAACTTGAAAAACCTTTAAATAAATAATAATATATATTTTTCTCTCTCTTTTATTCCGTTTTGATTTCTTGCTTTTCATTGTTCTTATTCCATAATTTTTTTGTTTAGTGTTAAAACAGGTGCTCTTAAAACACTAGCATTTTTATTTTATTTATTTATTTGTTATACTTTACATAATTATACAATTCTTTGTGATCCTTTTTTTATGGTTACTTATTTATTTCTCATATATTTATTTTCCATATCGTTTGGCTTAGAAAGGGCTTGTTTTCTTGTTTTTGTTTGTTGTGTCTCTGCCATGTTTAGGCAGTCTTTTTTTTCTAAATCTGTCTTTCAGTTCCGTGCGGAGGAGTTCTGACCATGCGCCACGGGACCATTCTGTCTCCGGGTTATCCTGATCGCTATGACAACCATTTGAACTGCGTTTGGAAGGTCTTTGTACCGGAGGGAACTGGAATACAAGTGAGACAAAACTCTCATTTTTTATAATTATTTTTGTGTGTGTGTGTGTCCTCTGAAAAACATTATGGATTATGATAAAGAAGTGAGTGTGATTACAGAAAACACTCGTCAGAGGATTAGCATATTCTCAAGAGAATCCCATTATTATTAGTTTGCTTATTATTATTATTGAACTTTATGTATTACTGACTATTACATAATATTTTGCCCTTAATTTACAACTTTTGAAGTTTAAGCAGGAAGTACTACTGTGCTACTGAAAAGGTATAATAGCGGTCAACCAGTATTGGTTTTGACTAGATGATATCTACTGTAACATGCAGCAGTGCATGCTTTTGCTTTACATTGAACACAGTACTAGGATTGTTTATCATTATACTGCTAAGGCTGAACAATATGCAAAAGTATTAACATGATATAAACTGAATAGGAAAATTGTGTAAATACAAAAACAGCAGCATAAAAGTGATTCATGGTCCATACACATGGAACAAGCTCTGGGCCAAATGATGCTTAAGCATTAGTCATATCACAATATGACAGATTTTACCATTTGGTTGAGTACACAGCGTGACGTCAATGACAAAAGAGGTGTTTTCTCCTTGTTTTAAAGATTTATAAGCCTGTTTTGTTAATTATTGCATTACTATATAACTATTTTCATGTTATACATTGTGTTTTTTGTTTTTTTTTGCTATACATGTTCCTATCAGACCAGACTAACACAAAGATTATTCTCACAATATTTACTCATTATTAAAATTAGCGTTTCGATTTGACTGACTTCAGACAGAATTTTAGTATACTTGAAATCATATAGCATATTCGTAAAAAAAAAAGTATTTAGTAATTTTTACTGATTTTTTTTGTGTAGATTACAGTTGTGACTTTTTCCACCGAACACAACTGGGACTCCCTAGACTTTTACGATGGTGTCGACAGCAATGCTCCACGTCTAGGGAGCTATTCGGGTAAGATGGAAACCATCTGTTTTTCTCCCTAAATTTGATATTGTTTTCCAAATAACCCAAGCACACCATGTTGACTTTAATATATTCTGCAAATACAGCTGTTGCGCACTCATCCCTGGTGTCATTTTTTTTTTTATTTAGTATTTTTTTTGCACACTCTAGTCAATCTGAAGAAACACAATGCATCACATCTGCGAAATAAGACGATTTTTTTGTAACCTCATGCCGCCCGGCTTTCATCTAGAGATTTGTTTTGTCATCCAAAACACATCAATATTTGAGCTGGCGTGGGATATCGTGGATCAACAGCTTTATAAGCAGCAGGAGTGAACTCCAAGTGTCAGAGTTTCCCTGGTGAAGCTCGGTACAAGTAGGAGATAGAATGATATCAGTGTGCTGAAAACTTTATAATGTTTTAATTAATTGGTACCATATACTCTTAACGTTATTATTATATTTTATAGTTGAGTTTAGTTTAGTTTTTGATTTTATCTTTTATATTAACTTGTAGCAGTCTTTTGTTATTTTCTTTGGGATTTTTTTTAATTTTATATTCTTATATCTTTCTTTTTTACTCTGGAGTGAAAGACTGAAGTAAATATATGCCACAATTTATTTATTTTTCTTTTGTTTTTGTCATATTTGTTTTCTATAGACTTTTTTTTTTCTTTGCATTTTATGTATATATATATATATATATATATATATATATAAAATGCAAAGAATTGTTTTTTTTTTAGTAAATTTTTTATATTAACTTTTTGAAATCTGTTTTTATTTATGTATTTATTTTACTTTTCTTTTTTTTTAATATATGCCACAATTTATTTATTTTCTTTTAATTTAGTCATATTCTATTTCATTTTATTTTTTTTAAATAACTTTGTTGTACTTAATGTATTTATTAAATATTTTACAATTGTTTTTACATTGCTTTCTTGTTCTTTTTCTTATATTTTTATATCGATCTTTTTCACATCTTTTTCAAATATAATTATTTATTTGCTTGCTTGTTTGTTTTTCTTTTGTTTTCGTCTCTTTTTCTCTTTTGGTTTATACTTTTTAAAGATTTTTTATTATTATTTTTGTAATTTGTTTGTGGTTATACATAGAAAAACTATATATTTATTTTCTTTTGTAAGAGTTTGTTTAGGGGTTGTGTGTGGGTCTTTTACTATCTGTCTATCAAAAAGGCCTTTTTCTCTCTTGATATAGAGTTTTACAGACTTTTAGTTTTCTCTTTAAAGTAGGAGACAGAATGACATCAGTGTAGCGCGGGTGACTCAGATGGAAAGAGCCCTCAGAAGTGAAAGACAGATTTTAATTATTTGCTAGCGTATCTTTTCAACCGGTCGTGAGCGTCGCGTCAGGAGCACAAAGCAAAATAAATATGCGCTGACCTTAGCTGGTGCCATCCCTCTCAGACAAAGCATTAAGTATTGTTGACAGCTTGACGTTTAATCTGCTCGGAGGACAAATGAAAGATTAAAGCAAGTTATGGGATGCAGACGCCTCGTGCATAAAGAAGGTGAAATGGCCGCGGACAGAATTTGCTTGGAAACTCTTCGCGTGGGAAATATGGGACCTCCTCTGCCTAAATTCCCCTGCGGTTAAGGCTGCAAGTGTAATGCCTGCCTCTATTCGTCACAACCTCTTTAGCACTGAATGTCAGCGGCCGCTCGACAAATAGCCCATCATCCAGACTCCAGAGCGGCTACCGAGCATCGCTCCGCTTGATGGAGGTCACCGCAGGTTCACAAAACTGCGATAGGTCTGATCTGTCTTGTTGTGTCCCCAGCTGTAATTTCGCAATGATTAGGTGGACAGCGGTGAGGTGTGACCCAACTTTAGCTGCGACGCCACTTCATCTGCCGCTGACATTCGTGACAGAGTTGAATGACATGCGTAGAAGCCTTTTGAAGGAATGTCACAATCCCAGCTGTATCGACTGCAGGGAACTGTTGGAAACAATGTCCTGTTATGCCTGTCATGCAAACGATAATTATTTTCTGATGCTAATTCCTCTAGGGACCACGATTCCACCCCTGCTGAACACCACGTCCAACAACCTGTTCCTCACCTTTCAGACTGACATGAGCGTCTCTGGAGCTGGTTTTCACCTGGAATATACAGGTATAATGACTGTTCACCTTTCCTGTGGAAGCTTTATATAAAAATATCAAATGAAAGAAGTATGTGATGTATATCTCACAACTCTGATTGTTATTACCTTTACTGTATATCTAACAAATTCAGATTTTAACAGATTTTGTGCATACATTAACAATGTATTATGTCTTTTGATTATTAACCAGCACCTTAGAACAGTAAACGTGTGAGTGTGGTTTTACATTATTAAAATATGAACTGAAAATCTCACAGTGCACTTGAAGAAAATGGTTGGTTCAGCTGACAAAGAAAGTTTGGGAGCCCTGCCACAGGCGACCACAAATGAATTGAATTTAACCGCAACATGAATCACGCAACATTTGTTATGACTCATTTCTCTCGAGGGGCTCCTTTGCATCTCTCAGTGTAAACGCAAATCAATTTCCATTTGTGTTGGGGAACAGTCACATTCTGACAAATGAAGAGAGTTTCCTGTGTCCTAAGCAATAGGTTTGGACTCCTGCCCAGAACCTCAAACCCCCAGCAATGGCATGAAAGTGGGCGAGCGCTACTTTGTGGGTGATGTCGTCTCGTTCCACTGTGAACAAGGATACACTCTAAAGGTGGGCGATTTCATATCGTATATTCATATAGCTTAGTACTCTCTGCTTCAAATGCTCTTTGCACTCGTTCTAAAAAGCTTTTTGGCTGCTCATTTTGGCATTTTGCCATCATTGCTTGTGTAATTGGCAGTGCGTTAAACAGGTGACTTATTTTCAGAGCATCTTTCAGAAGATTGACGTACGATCAAAAGGCGTTCGTTCAATTATGAGCACTTGTATGTCCCAGGGGTTGATTTTTGGTTTAATTTGTGTTTTTCTTTTTGAAGAATGCATTAAATGTTCAGTATTTTTTAGTGAAAATTACAGCTCTCTTTCAGTTTTCTCCCTTGTTTTTCCCCCGTTATAATTTTTTTTCCAAAGTTATTAAAAGGAAAGAGGTGCATTTTTAATACAATAAAAAGTTACAATATAGTGTATTATATATGTAATAGTATGGTTTAGGCTGTGTTCAGAATGTGAAAATGTAAATAAATATATGTATATATATATATATATAAAATAAAATTAAATTATTTAATTAGAAAAGCTAGAAAATTAGCATTAGAATGTTTTTTTTTTTTTTTTCAAATTTATTGCAAAAAGTATGATTAATGTATTTAGAATGCATGAAATATTAGCTATGAAATTTGCCTAAGCATTCTCAGCTCAAAATGTAATTTTTATCAGTGTAAAATTGTGCAAAAAGTGTAAAAACAAAAAAATAATAATGATATGTGTGTATTTAGATTGTATGAAATGCTAGCTATGTGGTTGGCCTTAACATATTCATGTTATTAGCTTTAGCTTTGTAAAATTATGAAAAAATATGTAGTTTTGTGGGCGATACATATTGTACGATATATTATGCGCATCTCGTCTATAAAGCAGGTTCTTTGATTAGCGTTAAATCTCCGTCACTGAGAAACTGCGCCATTGAATCACCCGCGAACCCAACGCGCAGCTTCTCAGTGATCTACGGCTTTGCGTATAAGCTGGCGTTCCTTTTGAAAACAGGTGACGGAGATTTACCGCTAATCAAAGAACCGGCTTTATTGACGAGATGCTCATAATATATCGTACGATATATATAGCCCAGCCCTAGTTTTGTGTGTATGTCGAATGAAATGATAGCAGTTAAATTAGCCTTGTGTTCACAGTGTATTTTCTGTCCCTCTAATGTTGAATAATAAGAAGGCAAAATGTGTGAAAATATCGCACGCATGAATTGCATGCTATAGGACGTTATCTGCAGCATGTCACTTCCACTGCATGTGTTCAGTATATTTCTGGTAAAAAAAAATAGGGGTGGGAGAAAAAATCGATGCAAAACCTGCGCGCTGACAGACTTTGTAACTGACTGTCACGTGCGCTTTGTGTTTGTTTGTCCAGAAAGCACCTGATCGCGGTTGCAGTTAAATGCACTTGCACTTTTTCAAATGCTTTTATACGAAACTGATGTACACACCGTAAGTTATGTTTTCAGAGCAGAGCAAAACATCTGATATATAAAAAGAGTAATAGTAAAATAAGTAACAGCCTGTTTATATATTGACAAAAAATTTACATTTTGCACAAAATAAATTTGATTTAAAATTTTGCCATGTGCAGTAATATTGAAGGAGAAAGTTATATTCTCCTAGTTTCACAGACAAGGTTTAAGCTAGTCACAGACTAAAATGCATGTTTGAACTGCTTCAATTGAAAATATCTTGCTCTGACATCTTAAAATTTTGTAAAAGAAGCATTAATATCTTAATTTAACTAAGGCCTAGTTCTGGCTTAAGCTAAGCCAAGTTTGTGATTGTGGGCCACTGTGTTGATAATAATAATCTTATTGAATTGAATTGTGAAACCATGATTCACACAAATATTTCAAATATAAACAAAAAGCATAGACACTTCAACGTTGGTTAAGATTTAAAGTTGTAAAGATGTATTTGCACAGCAGAAGAATTAATTGGGGTAAAAAAAAAGTAGATCAAGAATCATTTTGGAATTGGATCGTGACTCCCAGAATCAGAATCGGATCGGACCGTGATTCCCACCCCTAGTAAGAAAACAAAAATGATGCATGTGCACTGTGTATATACTGCTGGACATTAATAGACAAACTAAAAAAGAACAAGAAAGGAAAGTTCAGAGGTGGCTGTAGTTGAAGAAAATACACAGTTCAGTGTTAGATTTTCTGTTCTTCTGTGCATTTTATTAAATTCATTCACGGTGCCAAGGCTTTGTTATTTTTGCCCCTCACGTCGTATGTGGAAGAGCACGTTGAATGATACATTTTCTTCGAGTGATTCATCTTCCGTCGGAATTGGTGAGAGCTTCTTGGAAAAGTCAATATCTTTCTTCATTTCCACTCGTTGCAGGGAAGTGCATATATAACCTGCATGCCGGGGCCTGTCAGAAGATGGAACTACCCAGCGCCCCTCTGTCTGGGTATGTTTTATTTACAGTCATTTCTCCACGTTTGGCCTTTTCAATGAGAGCATTGCCACTGCTTTGCTTCTCCGTAATCGCAATTCTTCAAATTAGTGTCTCGCGACAACCTTATGTTCCTGTTAGTTGAGGAGTTTGTGCCGTTTGGTCTTATTTGATTTCAATGTAGCAGCTGTTTCATCACCGAGCGCAGAGAGATCAGCCGTGGTCTGTTAGAGCTCTATTTAATCAAATGGACTATGAAAAAGCTTTCTTCAGGCTAGATCTTTGAGATCCTATTCAGTCTAATCTTCTTTTTTTCATTTTCTCTTTTGTCGAAATCTATTAGCCTTAAACCCTTCTTCCATGTCTCATGATTTCTCACGGCTATAACACCATCTCTCACGAGTTACTGGCCATCTATCTATAATGCAGTTCATCTAGAGCGACTTACGGTCCGCTAATAACAGAGACAGACGCTGCAGGACCTCAGGTTAAGCGGCCTGTGCAACAATGCCAAACCATAATGCAAGTTCACTTCTAATAGATGTTCTCTGACTAGATATGGCTGTAAATGTTTGCAAATGGCATAAAAAGTGATTTTCATATTGCTGGACAGTACTATAAGAGGTAATTTTTTGATGGACCCGAACTAATGTGAAATAACCATGAAAAGTTGTATGTATATACACTAATCTTGACACATATTCAAAAATAATTACTGATGACTTTAACTATTATTTGAAATAGCTTAAAAAAGCTTTAACTAAGACGAATAAATTGAATAGTTTTGATTATACATTGTTGTTGGGCTCTATTTGGAAGATTTTATGGCACAATTTTATGATTTTTAGATTTGATGGTTAATGTTAATCCACGGAAATGTGATTTTAGCAACCCACTTGTAAGTTATTTTAATTTTACTGCATTGAAGAGCAATCAAAGAAGTTTTAATTCACATTTTCAATGATAATTTAGGTTTGTTTCATCCATAAAAAAAAAAAAAAATTCAGACATTCATTATTTATATAAATATTTTTTTCTAATATTTTGAGTGTGCATGCATGGACAATATTATTTATTATTTTTTTTAACACAATTTCATTCCATTTTAATTATTTGCATTTAGGAATTTAATTAAGGTTTAAAAATAAGATTTACAATCTTGAATATGTTCCATTTTATTTGATTTCCATGTAGCAGCTGTCTTATAACCATGGAATATAGATATAAATTATCAATGAAGCATTTGCAAACAGCATTGCAAACTTAGTGGCCTTGTTATTATGACACATTGATTTTAAAAAAGATCACGCACTTGAAAGAAATAATAAGCTATCTTGTAATGCAATGTTTATCCTTCATTTCATTCATGTGCAAATTTCTTTAACGATTTCAGTGGAATAGAGTCAAAGCTCTAGCACCTGCAATATATCAGAGAACAAAAATAGTGAAGCAAATAGTAAAAAATAGTATTTTTTACTGATTTCCAGTATAGCAGAAGTTATAACTCCATCACCTGCTTAATGTCAGTAATTGTTTCCAACAGTGTGTTGTAATATGATAGTTAAGCATTGTTTTGGAAATGCACCCTGAATGAAATGATTACTTTTATTTGTTGAATTAATTGAAGTCTACTTCCTGAAATTCCAAAAAGTTAAACTTTTGTTAAACTTCATGCAATTTATAATGTAAACAAATATTTAATGTGTCAACACACCATATATTTCCTAAATCTATACATGCATATGTATTTATTTATATATATATATATATATATATATATGTACAGTATACATATAAATACACACACAGTACACACACATATATTATGCAAACAAATATGTTTATTTTGAATGTGATTATTCACGATTAATCATTTGACAGTACTAATGCAAATATGATTTGTGGCTATATGTTTTCACACTGAACCAAACATCAAAATGCTTGCATTTGTGTTGTTTCATACAAATGTTCTTTCATTTCAATTCTTATTATTTAAATTCAGCATTTGAATCAGGATAGTTAGAATGTAGCACGACTCCGATTGGAGCAGTACGGCACGGCCGTGGCTGAGGAGTGACACTTGAAGTTTAATTGATCTAAGCTCCTGCAGTGTAAACAGAAGATTCAATGTTCTCTATTGACATTTCAATTGCTGTTCTAAAGTACTGTAAATGGACACAGCGAGTCCGAGAGGCCATTCATTACACGTTTGCCAATAAGAAGAATGCAAACACTACCCAGCTCACAGGGGGATAAGCGCATGCTCCGAATTAAAATCAAGGGGATATACGTCAGTCTTACATGCTTCAATATTGGCCTTTCGATCACAGCGAGTTCTGGTGGTGTTCATTTAAAAAGTCATTATGAGAAAACGTAACTCATGTATCATTTTCCCCCAACCTCAAAATGAACGCAGCACATTTATTCCATTAGCGTTTGAAAGCATTTCTTACTGCACATCATTGCATTGTTATTTATATGTACCAAGAACACGGGGCTGTCTTATACGTGCAAATGAGTTCATTTTGCATATCACTAGATTCCGTAATGGAGTTTGGACTTGATGAATATCTGTTTGATCATTTCTTATTGTTCCGTTGGGTATCTGAGGTACAGTATTCTGTGCATGCCGTCTTCCCTGACTCTGTGCATGGCTGCTCTTGTCTTTTAAGCTGAGTGCGGGGGATTTCTGTCGGACCTGAATGGAGTCATCCTAAGTCCCGGCTTTC
This sequence comes from Enteromius paludinosus, assembly GCA_032361165.1. NCBI lineage: Eukaryota > Metazoa > Chordata > Actinopteri > Cypriniformes > Cyprinidae > Enteromius > Enteromius paludinosus. Next base: position 2,426,016 of record JAUMHQ010000024.1, on the reverse strand, counting down.
CTGGAAACTACCCGAGTCAACTTGACTGCAACTGGACAGTAAAACTTCCTGTTGGCTTTGGTCTGTATATTCTATAATGTTTGACTTCCATTTCTGTTCTTTGCCCCAAATAAGATTTAATTTATATCTCAGTTGTTTATATCTCTAGACAGAATGGGATTAAATGTTAAATCTCCTGTCTTAGGTGTTTCTCTCCTCGCTAATCTCGCCTCATGTGTTCCCTCTAGAGTTCATGAACATCCGGATATCTAGTTAAGAGCTTGAATATTTCTCAATAAATTCTATCGGCACCAAAGGGTGTCAGATACTGTTATCGTTAACATTAAATTAAAATGCAATTAAATCTAAAAACTGTTAGTTGCTATTCACCATTAAGTTGAAGTACTTAAAATAAAAACTAAAACTGAAATATATATATATATATATATATATATATATGTGTTTGTAT
>JAUMHQ010000024.1:2383175-2401815 GCA_032361165.1 Enteromius paludinosus | reverse complement strand
ATTTTTGGGTGAACTATCCCTTTAACAGAGTAAAACAGAGCTTCCCATGAAGGGATTGTTTGCCATTAGGAGGAAAGATTATCTACCAATTGACTGCTCTCTGAAGTTGAAAATCCAAATGTCAAATTTGCATATGAAACACAATGAAAAAATCATTTTCTGAAACTGTATTTTTCAGTTTTGTTTTCCAGTATAAATATATGCTTAGAACATGATAAACGTAGTTGAGCAGCAAAATTGTTTGCATACAAAATAAGACTTGTTATTCTGTGGAAGACTTGTTTTCTTGTTACTAAAAAAAAAAAAACATAAATCTACAGTATGCACATGGAAATGTAAATCTGAACAGATATAATGCGTCCATAAAGAAAACTAAATCTTATTTTTAGCCATTTCAGAGCAAATATAAATATGGAGATGTTATGAATGCTGAAAGGCTGAAAAATACCACGTCTTCAGACTTATACAGCTAGATGTTTCATTAAATATAATGTTGATAAGAAAAGTGTGGCATGATTTGAGTTGCTTTTCAGGTATAAATCTGCATGTAAATAATATGCAAATTGTGTGAATAATACCTTGCCAGTTCTGAGGGTGCTGGGAGGTTTGAGTTCACTGAGAGTATCAAAGTAAATGTGGGTCGACAGTATTAAAGTCAACCGACAGCAGAGCTGAGAAAGAAACAGGTCAAATTGAACCGCAGTCCTTGAGATTAATCTGTCAAATTAACAGTAAAGGATCCAGCTGCCGATTCTTGTTTTAACTGCATCTAGCAGAGCGTTTCAAAGACAGTCAGTTCTGGTTTGTTGAACAACAGAAGCGACTGTCGAGATACAAGATTGTGATTTAGAAGAGCATGCATTTAAATGACAAAGAAAGGAAGGAATATGAATGCGTATATGACTCATGTTGTCCTTGCTGTTCATTTGTTCTTTAAAAGACGAATTTACTCTGTCTGTCTCGGGACGTGATGCAATTACCGAAAACACTCTTTGCCTCTGACCTCTACTGTTACTGCCTCATTAGGAGATCTCACAAGCTGCGGGACATGCCGTTCGTTATCATCGCCATGGTAACAAACACTGACGGCTCATGATACGTGTCATTCATCAAAAACTCGTGGCACTTCAATCAAGGACACTATATCAAATGCTTCTTGTCAGCAGAAGTCACCATCCATGAATATACTGTACATTATTACCTAGACAAAAAGTGGTTCATTTTATTGCTTAAACATAACAAAACTGTAAGCCTTGGTGCAAAAATGGTAAACTTTACAAACATTAATAGTATATAAATGATGAAAATAATATTTCATTTGACCTCCTCACTTCTCAACATTTTATTAATGACTCTGAAAGATTTTGCACTTTTTTACTATCCAATTTTTGAAACTAGAACATGCTTTAAAAAACAATTAAATTGTAAATAAAAAGATTAAAAATTATAAATTGACTACATTTCACAAGAAATTAAGATTTCAATGTTTTGTTACTCACTTTATTGTTTGTTTGTGTGATTTACTAACTATTCAAGTGAAAACTGCCTCTACACCCAACTATACTTTCAGTATACCTCCTAGTCACATGAACTTTTTGAATTAAAGACATATCTGTTTTTAAATGTTATGATGTAGTCTTTTTTGTATGTGAGAAATGAACAGAAATTAAATGACTCATCCAATATTCATTTTGATCTCCTGAGTCTGATGGTCCTCACTTCATAAAAGTTAAATTAAACGGTTCTTATACTGACAGGCTGACAAAATAGAGAAAAAGGACAGTTTTGTGAATTATTATTATTATTATTATTATTATTATTAACAATCTAGGAAAACAATAACATCACCTGCAGGTCACACCATGGTCACATGTAAACTTATTTACTCATTTTAATCACTGAAAGACAAGTAATATATATTTTTAAATATTACTTTAAATATACATTTAGATTTTGTCATTTGTAAACAATTTAATCTTTAAATTTATAAAAATAAAAAAAATTAAAATCACAAAAAACAGGGTTTGAAACAAATGAACTAAAAAAATACCAAACCTCATAAAAGGTTGAATAGAAAATACATGACTCATATAATGTTTGTTTCACCTCCTGACTTTGACATTGTATGATTGTTAAATGAAACAATTCATCTTTTAACTGACCATTTGTTAAGTATAAAAAAAAAAATGGCTTTATTTTTCAGGCCTAATTTATAATCTATTCATGCAACGTGTCAGAAACAATCTACATTCAAAGAACAACAAGTACCACCTAGTCAAATGTTCCCCTTAAAATTTCAATGCCCCTTTACATTTCTGAACACAAAGACTGTGAGAAGCACAATACGCCAATTGAGTAACAGAAATAGGTCTACGAAATGTGAAATTTCCACACTCGAGCCGAGTACTCCTGGCCGCACTCTATTCACCCGTGATTTAGTCTCAATTGCCTTTTATATAAGCAGATTGATGTTCTGTTTGGTGCTAAAGTCCTTTGGCTAAAGTCTGAGCTCATACTGGACACTGGAGCACATGCAGTCAGTCTACTGGACCATCAACACAGGGATGCTGACCTACAGCAAGCTCCGCTTTACAAGCCTGCCAGCTCAATGTCCCCCACCACCATCAAACCACGCAGCAATCTGATGAATTAAAGGGTTATTTTGGAGATCAGAGAGGATGGACCATGATTCAATCCCATTTTCTGTTATGTTTTGGCCAACATCATTGGAAAACATGTCATGCTTTATAAATGACTAAACTGAAACGTGTTTGAGACTGAAGTAAATGGCAAGCCTGCACAATCTAGTCTAGAAATTCAACAGAATGTTCTTCTGCCATTAATTTCCATGTACAACAAACAAAAGCATATTTACATAATCATTTAATCTCTTAAGAAGATGAATTGATAATATAAAAACCGCCAAATAAAAGTTTAGAAATCAAGATCACTATCAACAAGCCTCAAGTTGATTTAGTGTTACATCTGTTATAGATATTTCATTTTAACAAGACAAGGCTTAAAAACAATTTGACAGAAGCTATTAACAGCAATTATTTTAACAGGTGGCATCTCTTTAAAGAAAGAGACAGACTAACGTTAATTAAAAAGAAACTGCTAAATTAATACTCTACCATTATGTAATAATTACTACTCCAGTAGCTCATGCTATGCAATTAAATCTATAACGTTAATTCAAAATTAAAACAGTCCTCATATAAGCAAGTAAATTTTCACTTCATTACAACACTGCCATCTGTTGGTTTCATCACACTGGGTCAACAAAGGCACGAGGACTTTTTGTTGTTATTTGTATCTTTCAGAACTGTTCGAATTGAAAATCGATTTGATAACTCCTTCTTGTATTGTTTTCAAACGTGACATACGTTTAAAAAGTGACCGAAACCAACTCACCATAAAACATCCCTGAGGGCAAAGTCATTGCAAATACTCACTTCGCTGTTATTTTCCCTCCAAACAAATCGATGTCACTTCCTGTGATGACGTTAAGGAAACTGGCTTGTTTTTAAAAAGGAATTTTACAAAAGACTTACAGGACGGGTAAAGATATTGAGAAATAGGGGAAACCCCAATAAAATGATAACTAGTTGAAAAAATATTTCTAAGAAAGCGTTTTCAGTTTGAAACATTTAATTAAATAATTAATAAACTATTTTTTTAAATAAATGTAGCTCGCGGAATTTATTTAAAAATAGACCATTGTGATACAAGAAAAAAACTTATATTATTTGCATTTTTGCAATTTAAACATTTTATTAAAAATATATTATATACAACTAGAAGGAATAATACATCTGTTCAACATATCCAATTAACATCTAAACAAATAGCTAGTAAAAATGAGTCAACTCAGTCATGATTTCCCACTAGTCCTAATAACATTAGTTTGGTTTTTTGAGGAAACTAGTCTCTTCTTGTTCAAACTTAAAATAGTGTCTGTCTTGTTCTGACTTGACCGACATGATTCTTCTTTTAGGTGTGTTTAATATGTAGTTCAACTACTAAAACCTATTGTGATCTGTATAATCTCAGATCTCTTTCAGACACATTGTGACATTGAAACATATTTAACCTAGTTATTGTATTGTATTACCTAGTCACTTCCCTTTAAGTGTTTGGGTTTTTTGAGGAATATATATATATATATATATATATATATATATATATTGTAACTATGTATTTATATATATATATATATATATATATAATTCAAGTCCTGTACATTTTACAAAACATATTACAGAATTCTACTAATGCTGCACAAGGCCAGAAAACAGTGGTTAAACTTGAAGTTAACAAAAAAACGAACACTAAGAAAGAGAAAATAAATATAATATATAAATAAGTAAATAAATAAATAATTTAAATAATAATACTACTACTAAAAATAAAAAAGATTATAAATCCAAAATTTATAAAAAGATTATAAAAGACCAAAAATCTTCCCAGACCACACAGGGCAACCTGATCTCTCTTAACTCATAACTCTGTGTTAGTATCACAGAATCGTCGAAAATTCCGTGATGGGCTCACAGAAAAGATTCCAATGTAAGTCAGTGACAGGCATCAGCCGTGAGAGGGAAAACTGGATTCAAATATTGGGTAATGGTATTGCCATTATTGCTTATGTATTGAGATGTGATTTTTCACTGTAAACCGTCACAAGAGTTTTATTTATATTACTTTATTTATACATTTATGAGCACATAGGTATGAGTGTTATGAGTTGTACAGCATAAAAACCATTATGCCTATGGAATAATGTACCCATAAATAATGAGTTATTGCAAAACGTGTTTAATGGGGACAACTACACCTCTACATGTTTCTTAAACAGCCTGAGGTTTTTACTGTATAACCAGCAACTCTCTCTCTCTCTTTCTCTCTCTCTCTCTCTCTCTCTTTCTCTGTCTGTCTTATCTGGTTGGTTATATCATCTTCAGGTGTCCTTCTGTGTTGCAATATGAGGGTGTGGTTAAAAGGAAGGTAATTAGCTTAGAAATCACTGTTCCTGTTTTATTTGAGCTCATACGTTGCCATCAGCCACATAACCTGCTGATACAGGTAAGAAAATACAATGATCATTGAACCAAACTCTTACTCAAACGTTGTGCGTTACTATAAAGGTCAGTGATTAGAGCTAGATATTTCATGCCAGTGATAGTAGGTTTCTGTTCTTTTTTTCTGGTTCTTGGTTATCAAGGAACCCTTCTTTTGTCTGTGTAATAGCTGTAGGGTATTTGTGATTCTTGGATAACCATAACACTGAGTGTATGGGCGGAAACAAACTAAAACTATTTTGTTTCCAGGGGGTGGAGGGATGTGGGTAGGAGGGCAATTTAAGCTACCAAATATTCAACCAGTAACTTAAAGGAAAGAGGGCTTGATTTTATTCTTTGTGTGAAAGGGTTATGACTTCTTTTGCAATCCAGATCCAGTTTGACAGCATTTCTCAGCAGCATGTACAGGCTTAAGACAGCAGGTTTTGCCCAGAGGCGTTTCAACAAAAATGAAAAATGTTAATAGATGTGTGCTAATGAATCTTCAGCCTTAAAATACTACATATCTTAAGGTAACCTGAACAGGTACAATGTCATTCTAAGACTTTATGAATTTACAACATGTAGACATTTCGAAACGATCCATGTGATTTAATACATTGACTAGAGTGGGGATTTCCTGTAAACATACCAGATGACCTATTTTACATTCTGTTGGTGATGACTATTTCAACACCGTCCTGTTTTGACACACAATTTCATGAAAACAAACGCTGACATGAAGATACTGGCATTGACATTTCTGACAGATTTCTGGCAAAGAAAGATAGATAGATAGATAGATTGATAGATAGATTTAAACATGAAATACACAAGTATAGAAGGAATGATTACCATGAATTGGCAGAAGTTATTTATAGTGCCCCTATTATGGGTTACAAAAAGTTCATATTTTGATTTGGGAGTCCCAAACAACATGACATTCAAGGTCAAAAAACTCTTTCATTTCCTTATAACAGGGGTAGACAACGTGTGCAGGAGTGCTGATGTCCTGCAGAGTTTCACTCCAACCCTCAATAAAACACACCTGAACAAGCTCATCAAGGTCTTCAGGATTATAGAATACAGGCAGGTGATTTTTTTTACAGGGTTGGAGCTAAACACTGCAGGCACTCCAGGACCAACATTGCCTTCACCTGCCTTATAATATGCATACCTGGTATATATTATATGTGTACCTGGTATTCCCAATGTTATGGGGACCCCTAGAAATTAATATGTGTGTGTGTGTGTACTTGTTGATGCTACACTTTGGGGACAAAATGTCCACATAAGGACAGTAATACTTTATTTACAAAGACTCCCATGGGATGCATTAAATATTCATTTTTCGAAACCCCTCTGGTGATTGGTCGATTTCATTGAATGCAGTGTTTGTGAGCTTTTACTGTTTTAACTCAAACCAATGCGAAAAGATTTACAAGTTGGTGGGCAAAATGCTAATGTTCCATTTTGACGTCAATATGAAATGGCTTGGGACTCGTTTTAAAAGCGACTCGTTCCAAGGATTCAAGGACTCTTTTTTTTTAAGAAACAATAACTTTATCAACTGTGCACTTTCAAATAAAAAAAATTGCAGGGTGGGGTGTTTTTATTCACTTTCGAGCTTTGCTACACACTGCATGACAGGCCATTTTTAAAAATCCATAATAGGGGCAGTTTAAAGCTGCAGTCCGTAACCTCTGGGGCTCTAGCAGACACGTACGTCTGCAAGATGTCTGTTAAAGATCTCTTGATCTGGAATGCATCTGCTGTACAGATGTCAGTTTCACACACACACATTCTAAATCATAAACATCTTAAAGACATCCTATAGACATCTATTTGACATCTAAAAGGAGTCGTCCAATAGACGTATTGCAGATGAGCGAACAAACCTGAATAATACGTCTTTTAGATGCAGACATCACATAGTCATCTCCTAGACCTTTCTCTGCTTTTGTCTACTCCAGAGCGGTACCTACCTAAACCAGTCTAAATAGCTAAACATTTTGCAATTTTTGAACACAAAAAGGACAGCTTCAAACACATATTTATTTAAATAGTTAGTACTTTTTGGCCTACCCCCTGGATGACAGCTTTTGTATCTTTTTTCTGAGATTGTAAAAAGACTGATAGGTTCTCAAATTGATGTGTACTGTACTAACATCACTAGATGGCGTACTCCACACAAACACTGGCTGCAGGCTGCTTTGGGAAAGTATACAAAGAGAAGTATGGAGAGGCATGGGCTGCTGTGAAGAGAGTTCCTATAGGAATCATCAGCAGGCAGCAGCTGGAAAGAGAATGCAAAGTATATCAGTATGTATATTTAATATTTCTTATTTTGTACCTATTTTAACTAGGTTAAATTATAATCATTAAGCACATCTTTTTACCACCAGTAATGCTCGGCATACAAACGTGGTGAAGCTTCTCGGTGAACCTTGGATGAAAGACTCAAAGTGGAACATTCCTTTGGAGTTCATCTTTGGGGAAGATCTTGAGACGACCATCTTCAAAGTACAGCTTTCTAAAATACAGGTAAAGAAGTCTACCGCAGCTCAAAAAATAAAACTCTGCCATACTATACTTTACTTTAACCCTTCTGTCAAACCTGTACGATTTATTTCTTTAGTGAAAAAGAGCAGAATGTCCTGATTTGGTGCTTTTTTTCACATATAATATGATACTAATATATTGTTTTATCATTTATATTTTCAAATAGCAGATTAATGTAATAAAATATTTAAATATAAATATTTAGCAGTTTAGCAGAATGTAGATATATTGCAGGTGCTATACTTTATGCTATATAATACTATTACAATATATATAATTATATGTAGTAGATTGAAGATAATAATAATTATTATTATGTGGGTTGGATAGGATGTCTTTTCTCAATGAATCTTAATTATATAATAACATAATTACATGTTATTAGCTAGCTCATTTGCATTTTGCTCAGTTTAATAAATAATTCGTATTTATGCTATTAAAGTGCACCTATTGATGGTTATGATTATGAAAGGTCCATATTTTGGTTTTGGAAGTCCCAAATAACAGGTTGACATGCATTCAAGGTAAAAAAAAAAAATATATATATATATATTTTTTTTTTTTTTGATAAGTATTTGTTTTTACTTTATTTGTTCAATGACTCCCAAACAATTCTTTTAAGGATTAATTTTTCCAAATCCCTCCAGTCACTGGTCGATTTCATTCAAATCAGTGTTTGTGAGCTTTTAACACTCCAAAAGCGGAAGCTAGTGGCAAAGAATAAATCTGCATTTTCATTCAGACTCGTTTCAATGATTTCAATGATTCAGAGTTGACTCTTTCTTTTAAGAGACAAGGACTTTATGCACAGTTCACTTTCAGATTTAAAACTTAGAGCTAGTGTTACACACTGCATGAAAAGTCATTTTCAGAAATCCATAATAGGGGCACTTTAAATCATAATTTAAACCTAGGTCTACGATCTCGCATAAAATGACACCCCGCGTGACATGAGAATGAGTAATTAATGACAAAATGTTTTCACAATACCTTTAAAAAATTATGCTTTAGATGATATTAGTGGTAAATTACTAAATGCAACAATGTCTTGTTGTGTTCTTCAGCTGACTCCGGCAGTGAAAGGCACAATCATCACTGGCATGTGTGAAGGTTTGCTCTATCTGCACAGTAAAGACATCGTCCACCAAGACCTCAAACCTGATAACATCATGGTGAGACACATACAAATGTTCCAGTCAAGAATCGGAAATGTTTTTATTTTACTGTTCAGAGGTATCAGCAATGTCTTGGATAATGCTCTTAACGTTGAATATTGGTGTATTTTTTTTTTTAAGTAGAAGAAATGAAATGTGTGACCTTGAACACTGAAACTTTTTTTTCTCGTTTTATTTCAGGTGGAGCATCAGACCCATCGTGCTGTGATCATTGATCTAGGACTGGCTAAATTCTTGAGAAATGGACTCACCTCTGCAGTAAACTTGGGCAATGAAGCATATTCAGCTCCAGAGATCCTGCAGAATGAGGGCATTCGTGACAAACGCTCAGACGTTTGGGCCATGGGTAAAATCATAGCTGAACTCTGCGCCAGGATCAGGTTACCCACCCAATTTGTGTCTCCTGTCAAGATTCGTGAAACTCTAAAAGACCATGCATACTGTAATCCAGTGTCCAGGATGGTGGAACCCAATCCCAATTACAGAAGTTCTATGGCTGGAGTCATCGTAGACATCAGGAGAGCTGCTTTAGCTCAACCAACAGACATTAGACCAAGAGACATCACAAGAGATGTCACAGTGACAAAAGGGAATGACTTAAGGCCAAATCAAAGGTGGTGTCCACCAGCAGCTCCTGTAAATAAACCTCCTGTGTTATGTTATCAACAGGATCCACCTCAGCAGAGAGCGCTGGGAAGGGCAATGGTACCGTTTAGAGGGGACGCCTTAAACAAGCAGATGTCTCTGATGTCATTTCCTTGCCCTCTTCCAGAAACTGGAAAAGTGACTCAGGAACGCTACAATGAGGAAAAAGGAGCTCTAGAATATAAAGAGATCATCACAAAGGGAGGGAAAATCATTAAATATGAGAAAGTGCAAATAACCAAAGATTCTTAATAAGTAGGCTTTGTATGGGTGTGAGCTTTTTTTTTTTTTTTTTTTTTTTTTTATTAATGTGAGCATCCTGTTTTTATGCATTCAATTTTTATCTCTTTTGATGTAAAGTATGAGCCATTAAATGTCAAAACACCTATGTATTTTTCTGCTTTGTCATTAATAATTTGTAGTATTATATCACACACACTGACTCGTTAAAATTAGTGCTGTCAAGCGATTAATCGCGATTAACTGAATCTAAAAGAAACGTTTTTGGATAATGTATAGCCAACAGATTGTTATTGCAGAATAAAGCTCAACGGGCTTATCGTCAGCCTGACGCGAAGCAATAATTGTAATATTTTTTATTATTGTATTATATAAATAATAACATAAAATAATAAAAAATAATATTAGCCGAGGAGTCAGTCGAGTCATATTTTATCCACTGCTGAAATGTTGAAATTAATGTTGAAGTCCTCCATTTGTTATATGTGGCGACTGACCAATCAGAATCGAGTATTCCACGAAACCATGTAATAAGTATACATAAATATACACACACGCATGTATATATATTTCAGAAAAAAATATGTTTATCTTTTAGATATGTTTATTTAAAATATAAATTATATAAATGTAAATATTTTCTAATTTCAAAAAAATCTAGAATGTTTGTTTGGTTTACTATACCATGATATGTTCTCAGTAGGTTTTCAAAGTAGGTGTCTCCAATGCCTCCTGGAACTACCCATCGAAAAGGATTATAAATTAGATTTTAATTCGGGATAATAAATAATAATTTATAAATTATGTACATAAAATAAAATAAAATAATGATTTTAAATTATGACTCTAGCCCTCTGTATTCTAATTATAGCCTACTAGTTTTATTTAAAAAGAAAAGAGAGCCTATAACACTAGCATTCTCTGTTCTTTGTCTGTTCGATCTTTGTTTTTATTTATTATAAAAAAAATATTTTAACACTAGAATTCTCTATTCTTTTTCTATTCCTTTGACTTAGCCTGGATTTTTTCCCTAAATTCTATCCATTTTATCTGTTGTATAAATATATGTGTGTGTGTATATATATATATATATATATATATATATATAAACACTTGCTATGTGTACTGCCAACACAGTACCACAACCAATTCCTACATATTCGTACAAGGTGGAAAATGTGCACTAATTCGTACAAATTAGGGGCGGGGTTAGGTGTAGGTCATTCGTACAAATTGAGTTGGCCACTCGTAAAATATGTACGATTTAGCAAAAATCTAATGAATTTGTAGAGAGGTCGTACAAATTAGCCACCTCGTAAAATATGTACGAATTGCCTTGAGATCGGGTTGGTGCTTTAAAAGGCTCGTCATAGCACTTACATATTATTACTCTTTTGTTGATTTTATTTTTTTTTCTTCTTATTTGTACGTTGCTTTGGATAAAAGCATCTGCTGAATGACGAAAAGTAAAAAATATAAAAATATAATTAATTAATAATATTCAGAAAAAATAATAAAAATAATAAAAGTATGCGATTCATAAAATAATATTATATAATGTTATATATTATAAAAAATCTAATATTTATTTAAGCTAACAGTTCTAATATATTTCCCAAAGAATAAATATAATACTTTATTTGTCATAGAACATGCCTTAATATTAAAGAACCTACATCACATCTAACACTCTGAAGACAAATCCCTGCATATGTAACTTAAAATACATAAAATACATCAGCCACGATCTAGAGGTTTGTCTCTGGAATAAAGATGACTAAACTTACAGAGCTTCATTAACACATAACCTGGTCCTCATTTACTTTGATCCTCATACTTGCAAATAAAATGTATCCAGCAATGTCAAATCAGGCAAGCAATAGATTTATACAAATACAAAACAGAAGATATATTCTGGGTAGACATGTAGAAAGAGTCTTATTTAAGAGAGCAAACTTTTAGTTTCAGTCTTGGCAAATTTTAGTCATGGCAAATTTAAAAGATTAAAATAATATCAGATCATTTTCCCTGCGGTTTCAGTTCAAAGAAGCAAAATGCTTGTTTGCTGAAAATGCTTGGGCTAATCAGCATGTCAGTGACCGTTCATGAATGGCATTTAAAGTCTGCTGAGGTTTCTGTAGAACACAGATTCTAAAACTGACTATAGATGAAAGTGTGTTCCTGTTGGTCAGGTTTTTGAACAAATGTTTTTTCCCCAGTTAATTGTTCTTTCTTATCAGACCTCTGATGTCATACACTGTCTTTATTAAAGGTCTCACGATCAGTTCATACGTATGTCACGAGGTGGTTAACTCGTGCTAATTCATTCGTATTTGTCCGATCTTGCTCATGCGATTTAGTATGATTTGTGTCCAACCCTAGTGATATAAATATTTATTAATTGGAGGAAAGTTGAGGAATTTCCTAATAAATTTAAGGAAAATCTTATACAAAATCTTACCCTCCTAAGCATTTTTTAAACCAGATTTATTTATATATATTGTATTTATATATAAATGCCCCTATGAGCTTCTGGTAAACACACTGGCCTTGAAAAGCTATGAAAAGGATAAAAATAACTTTGCAATAGATAAAGAACTTGGTTGACTGACAGAGACTGACAAGATGTTTTTCAAGTCTAAATATGTAGCATCTTAGTTTTTCTTTTTCTTTCTGTTTATTAATAGTGAGTGCAGTTCACCAGTCTTACATTCAGTTGTACATAAAGTATGATATTTGAGTAATGTTTAAAAACAGGACAGTAGTGACACCCATCACAGGTCTATTATGTAGCGCATTAGTTGCGGTACATGCAATGGGTGCCCTCAAACCAATAAAAGTGTTATGAAATGTATAAGGAACAGTTTTATGGTAGATGTGAATTATATGCAATATGTAATATACATCACCTTTTCTCTGTATAGTGTAACATATTAGCTCATTAAAGAAAACACTATTAATCATGATTAATTGCAATTATTTAGATCCTCTGCCAGTAGTAACTGTAGCAGAATTACCATCAACTAATCTGGGCCCGGTTTCTCGAAAGCTTCTTATCGCTGAGTAGTTCTTAAGTTGTACCTTAACCTCTCTCTTAACGTTATGGCGCATTTCCCGAAACGTTCTTACGCTAAGTATCTCTTAGCTTAGTCACACGTTCATAAGGTTGGTCTGTGTTGAGGTGCGTCCTCGCTGTTACAAACGCTCTTCTGCGCCATGCTGGGGACTTGATTCGACTGCCAGTCCAGGAGGTGCACCAGGGCTGCCATGCCATTGCTGGCATTCCTAGAGTCCTAGGCTAAATAGAGCAACATATATAATTCATTATACAATCATAGTTGATGGAGAAACAGCAGCAGCACAGCGTTCGCTTCACCGTCACTACAGGTTACATTAAAATATTATAGCAACAATTTGGTGATTTAATTTATATATTTGTCTATTATCGCATGCTATTGATAAGTTAACCCATGTCGAATAAACGCTATTAAAATAATTAAGTGCAACAGAAAGCGCCATCTTTCTTAACACTGTCTTGCAAAAGGAGTCAAAAATCGATTCCTGAGAAATCAATGTCAGCTAATTCAGCACCTTCACTGTAGACAGCGCCTTGTAAAGTCGGACGTAGGAGGCAGCGACTTAAGAAGACTCCTAAGAGACAGTTCGAGAAATACACTTAAAAAAGTTATCACTTAACGTGAGATATATCTTAAGAGTCTTCTTAGCGCGTGAATAGTCTGCGTTATCAAGAATCCGGGCCCTGTTCATTCAGCGAACATATAGTGTAAGTTCGTATAAACTCTAAGAAGTTATTTTAGTGGCCTCAGAAAAATACATTCTTACAGGTCCAGAGGAGACAAGAGAGATGGTGGGGGTCCAGCATCCAGAAAAAGTAAAAAGCGAGGCGGGTCACTGACGTGGGGGCTTTTGAAACAAATTGTGGGGATCCCACCTCTTGTGGGTCAAAAAGCCAATAGTGTGCTGATCCTTTGGAGGGAACATTTATGGCTCTTTGTTTCTAAGCATGGTCATTTGCATATACACCGGATTGGAGGTTGATATACAAATTAAAAGAGATTCGTAAAACACTGAATGTTGCAAAGATATCAACATATAACACACACTCTCAATTAGATTGTCTGAAGACGAGTCCTTAGATACCAAACACGAAATGTGCTGATATTATGGGGTGATATTAGCTAGATCTGTCATAAACATGCATAAAACAGTATACCATACACAAGACAATATACAAGGACAATCCCAATAAACACAATGACCTGAAAGATATGTGTTCACTCAAAGAAAGTTTTCCTGTGAATTAATTTAGGGAAAAGTCCATTGTCTTTTCAAAAGGGAGAGTTTTTTTTTACATTACTTCAAGCAATAAACCAGTGTGATCAGTCGGTTGCCATGGCCAGTTAACTGCCTTTCAGAGGAAGGGTCCACAGACCCTCATAGTTGCATTTTGAGTTTCCCATTGGGCTGGGTAAAGCTGTATTAAAGATTATTTGCTAAATGTAACAAATAGTTTGAACCTGATTGGTTCAGATGCTACAGTAGTCTAAAAGATATTTAGACCCATTTTCAGTTCTCCGTATTTACATTAATTAGATTACCCAGGATTTAAACTGGATTTAAATTCTAAACTGTGTAATACATAACTTCTTATAAGCCTAAAGAATCCTATTTGATCTCTAAAATGTTATCTAAGTAAAATGTTTGTACAACACTCTTTTGTAGATAAAGCATGCCCTTGTCATGTTCATGGCACATGTTTCTCATTCATGTCCTTTATTTTGCTTCCTCAGAAACATTCCAGCTGACAGATGGGTGGAGCTGTTATCAAATGAGACTTCTGAGAAACAGATGAGAAACAAATCAGTTCAGAAAGAGAGTCGCAAAGTGCCTTTACAACATTGAAGAGGAGCACTAGCGAAGACAATGGTAAGGAACTAAAGAAAGACATTTAATTGTTCTCTCCTTTATGTTGCATAAAATAAATATGTATTAAATGTATGAATATATATGTATTTTATTGGAGACCATTTGTTTTCCTTTAAATTCTAAAATAAAATAAACAATGGGGTAGTGATTGCAAATGCCATTTTTGTAATAAAAGGTATTTTGATCACACATGTATTCTTTTCTTACCAAACTAGGAAAAATCCTGTACGAGTTGTGGGTTGATGAAAAACTACCATGGATCCTTACCGTATGTATTTATTTCAGATGAGTAATGGACTTTTAATGTGCATAATGGTTTTCCCATGTGAATATACATATATATATATATATATATATATATACAACTAAACGCTGTAAAATACAGTACTCCAAACTCCATCAATGGATAACTTAACACAACTCATTTTTAATACTTTAAAGGTATAAATGTAAGTGTGCAGATGAAGCGGTCTTCCCTGTTTCTCAGGTAAGAATTCCAAAATAACACTAATTTTATTAATGTTTTGAATTCGTTTTTTGTTTTTATATTTTTTTATAAATTAGTTTTTATGTATATGTATTGTTCAATAACTTTTATTTCATTTGTAGATATTATAGTACATAAAGATAAACTAAATAAAAAAACAAAACGTAAAATGTTTCCTTGGCTATATATACATACACAAACACACACACACAGTGAACTGAAGTAAAAATGTTTTCAGTAAAGGTTTTTTTTTTTGCTTACACTTCATTTCGATAGTCCATTTAGACATTCTACTAACTATACTTACCTTTGTAGCTACATGTCAACTACATGTCTACTAACTCTCAGAGTAGACTGTTAGTGTTTGAAGATATTAAGCAGACAGTCTGCTAATACTCCAATGACTGCTAGTTGACATGTGGTTGGAAAGTTACTTACTGTAAGTAGAATGTCTAATGTCTAATGTCTAAATGCCTTATATTTTCTCTTAGATGAGCAATCAGTTAGTTGCATTTAACAGTAACAGGAGCATCCAGAGAGCCATGGTCACACCAGCAAAAGAGACAATAATTCGACGTCACAACGATCTTCAGCGAGGAGTTCGAACAGTTCAACGTGAAGTCAGGCAGAACGGCAGAACTGTTGAAACAGAGGAATTTATTTATTTCTCAAGTGATTAAAGGCTACTTAAAAACAAGAAAAATGTGTTTTTAATGAAAACGGATGCTCCATATCCTAAAAATACAGAATACATCAAATTATGATGGCGAATGTCTTCATGCTTTATTTTAATTAGATGACCATACTGTCTATTACCTATGACTGTTGCTTTTATGTTGCTTTACTATACTTGTTCTTTTACTTTACTTGTATATTTTGAGTGGGTTTTTTTTTTTTTGCAGTAAACTGAGTTGAAAATCCATAACGTGTAAACATTTTGCCATTAAAACTGAAACTGAACAAACTGTTTGATCACTGTATCATTTTTCATCATTAACAATAAATTCTTCCAACCTATTTTTATTTTGTGTGTTTCATTTTTTCACAAAGGTAAATGTGATGGAGACCAGTATGATATACTGTTTAAAAATGGATATAGTTCTGGTATTCCAAAAATGTTTATTGCTTAAACAATGAACAGAAAGAAAACTGTAAGCCTTAAGACCAAATATTTCACTTTATTTTCTAGGTTTATTTACTTATCTAATACGGCTATGAATATGAAAGCACTTCTTGTGTTTCCTCATACTTTTCTTGGAGTAATGCAATGGCTCCATCATGATGGTATGGGTTCATGATTCATAATCAACATACAATCATTTAAAACGACCAAATGATTTGGGTTTCCTAAAAATTGCGCGTTTCTCTGTTAATGTAAATATTTGTATGGGATCCATGATGTGTCATTAGTTGGACTTTTCAGGACTTCTGGTGTTGCAAATGAGAATTAATGAGCTTAATGAGATTAATATTGCTTTAAACAGCCAATAATAATATTAGAATAGAAACATAAACTCTTACTGCGCAAATGTTCACACATGTACATAACAAGTTTGTCATTGTTATGATCAGCTGGCTGTGCCAGTCCAGGGGCTTGTTCCATAAAACAAGTTTACCAAATAAGCCAGGCTTATTTCAGTTAGTCTGACTTATTGCCAGTTAATTTGGTTTAAAATAAGTCAGACTATGTGCCATAAGCCTGGCTTATTTGGTAAACTTGTTTAATGGAACAGGCCCCCGAGTGGATGGCACTCCAGCCCCCTGTGTATTGAGCCTGTGTTTTTCCATTCTTTGTATGATCTGTCACCTGTGTACTCTTGTCTCCACCCACCTCATGTGTTGTCTTAGTAACCAGTTAGAGTGTCTTTTGTTTTATGTCTGTCACTGTTTAGTTTTGGTTTTGTTTTCCTTCTTCCTGTTTTTCCTAATTAGGTCATGTTCCTGTTCTTGTTTAGTTAATTAGTTACCAATCCACCTGTGTTCCTCACCTGTCCTGATTTCTCCCTAATGTTGTCATGTTTAAAAGCCTGTTGAGTTTTGTCCTGTGGGTCGGTTATTAAGGTTATGTTCTGTGTGATTCCTTGTCTTGTCTTGTTACCTGTGAGTTCATCTATCTAGTCAGTAATTTTAAAGAAGTTAATCATCTTTTACCTGCCCAAGGGTGCCTGATCTGATCGCTGCCGAGGGGTTCGCCTCATTCGCCGTTCACCTACTCTCTTTCTCACTTGCTATCACCAAGCACAGAACGCAGGGCAGAGACGATACATTCTGCCTGATACAGCCTGGACTATTCGCTGCCAGTGGCTCGCTGAGGTTTTCGTTTACCTTTTGTTTTGTTTTTCCCTTTTTGGGTCCACTGCCATATGTGAACTGCCTGATACTGCCCAGTCTATTTTTTGCCAGCGGCTCGCTGAAGTTTTTGTTTGCCTTTTATTTTATTTTCTCCTTTTGGCTCCGCCGCATTATATGAACTGCCTTTTGTCTGAACCCGTCTGAGGATTGCCTTTGCTGCTCGCTGAGTTTTTTGCCTTTTTCTCTGTTGAAGACTGCAGCTGTTTTTTTTGCCCGGTCCTGTCTTGTTCAGATGTGGATTTTTGCAGGAAGCATTTTTTATGTAATTGTAATCATGTTTGGCAAATAACTACTGGTCTTAATATTGGAGTATTGGGGGATTGTCATGCAGTTACTTAAATCCTTTGATCTTCACAAATAATACTTGACCTATCTTTTTTACAAACGCATAGAAATGTTACATTTGGTTTTCTGTAAAGGATTCATCAAGCCAAAGGAATGGTAAACATAAGCAATAATGGAGTAAACACAAAAGTTTCTGAATATTTATTATTAGTGACGAGAAAGCAAAATCATTGAGGAGAAACCCAACAAATACTTGATAAATTACCAAATTTAAAAGCCATGCATCTGGTCTTAGTTAATATTGTTGAGCATCATTTAACATACAGTGGAGGAAATAATTATTTGTCCCCTCGCTGATTTTGTATGTTTGTCTGATGACAAAAAAGTCACAGAACAATATCATTTTAAGGGTAGCTTTATTTTAACGGCACATCAAAATGAAAGTTGAAAAAATAACTTTAAATAAAAGAGAGAAACTGATTTGCATTTCATTGAGTGAAATAAGTATTTGAACCCCTACCAACCATTAAGAGTTCTGCTCCCACAGAGTGGTTAGATACTCAATTAGTCACCCTCATTAAAGACACCTGTCTTAACTAGTCACCTGCATAAGAGACACCTGTCCACAGAATCAATCAATAAAGCAGAATCCAAACAAGGGTTTTGCCACTGAGTATTAAGACTTTTTTTTGTTAGAGGGTTCAAATACTTATTTCACTCAATGAAATGCAAATCAGTTTCTTTCTTTTATTTAAAGTTATTTTTTTAATTTTACTTTTGGTGTGCTGTCTGTCACTGTTAAAATAAACCTACCATTAAAATGATACCGTTCTGAGACTTTTCATTTCTTTGTCATTGGACAAACGTACAAAATCAGCGAGGGGTCA
>JAUMHQ010000024.1:2354472-2377946 GCA_032361165.1 Enteromius paludinosus | reverse complement strand
GTTTGAGACTCACAGTATGTTATGTCCATGTACTGAACTGTTATTATTCAACCATGCCAAGCTCAATTCAGTTTTCCATTCTATGGCACCTTTAAAGTGATTAAAGAGCTTAATCATTAAACCACGGATATATTTAACTTTACAATTCTGGGAATTCTGTTTTACCCCACCATCAACTAAGCTCCCGCTTTATATTTCTTGTTTCCAATACAATATTTTTTAAAAAATAGAATAATGCTTTTATCAAATATGCATTATATTGATCAAACTGCCAAAAATTATATATGTAATTGTAAAAATAAAAAAATCTATTTTTAATAAATGTTCTTATGAACTTTATATTCTACAAACGATCCTGGAAAAAAAACGGGATCAATAACGTGGGCCAAAATGCACTGATAACCTACCACTGCTATCCAACATTTTTAAAACCCTTTCATCTTTGGATATGCACAATGTTACATTTTTTGCATTAAAAACACTGACATTTGCCTACAGGCTGCATGATTCATGTGTATGAACTCCTATGCTTCCACTAACCTCACCTGAATGTCTAAAGTTGGTTTTAGGTTAGACTAACACTATCTGACAAGTAACAACAGTTAAAAATCTAAATTAAGAGGATGGGAGTCATGGGTCGAATGCCAGAAATAGTTCATTTTTGTTGTTTTGCGGTTTACACACACACAACAAGATTTAATCAGGGTATCTGTAGAAAAGAATAAAACCAAATGAAACTGCTTTTGAAAAAAAACATGCAGGAGCTTATTTAACAGCAGGGACATCAAGTTCATGCTGCTTGCAGAGCTCGTGCTGTAGTGGCGTCTTATGAGAGACCCGCGCCTTTCACGGCAACCTTATTCCACGGGCTTGTCATGGACTGCCAGACATTCTTTTCATTCGCAGACCCTGAAGGTTTTAATGAAATTGTACCAGAAAGAGCCGCCTCTTCATCGGCACAGCAAGGTGGCACTTCAACCATCATTTGTTCTACCCGTAAGGGCTGCATGGTTGCTTGGCAACATAAGGCTCTCAAGCAAAAGCTCACAAATATGGCAAGGTTTTATAAAAAAAAAGAACCTCGTTTTCTTAACCGTGTGGACCCTATCATTTAAATGCACTTTACGTCATTATTTCTGCAAGGATTTAAGTGGTACGGCTACCGAAATCACCAACTGAGCCGATGTATCAGAGATCAGCCCAGTTACTGTTTCAATAGTGCAAATCAATACAGAGCTGTTATTATTCCACAAATAGTTTGGTTTTTTGTCCGTCTTTCATTACTATTCAATCTCACGTCTTTTACCATGCGGAACTGGGCCTTGGCCTGCTGAACCAGGTTGTCCTGCTCTGATTGGCTGATGCTGGTGAAGATGCCCGCCTCTGGGTTGAAGTGCAACACGTTGCCTTGGAGATTTGTGAGGAAGTGACCAAAGCTACGAATGCAGCACACGCGCACCACACACTGGACAGCAAGGAGAAAAAGAGACAGAAAGAAGGAACATGAGAGAATGCTAGAGACACTGAATGTTAATTATGCTTATGTAATGAAATTAAATCCTCTACATTGTAATTAGCTGAAACCACATACTTGATTTTCACTGAACAGACATTATTGTGCATAATGACGGCCATGAAGGGATGAGTGAGAATCATAATTGGTTTAGTGCTTTTGAGGAAGCACCAAACAATTATATAATAAATATAGTTTAACATATACACCATCATGTAAGATTCAAATAGTCATTTATTTGATAAAATACAATAAAAACAGCAACATTCCAAAATATTATTACAATTTAAAAATTGGTGTCTATTAAAAGACATTTAAAAATGTAATTTTATTTCTTTTTATTTCTACTGAATTTTCAGCATCTGTAGTCTTTAGTGACACACGATCCTTCAGACATAATTTTAATGCTGAAAGAAAACATTGCCTATTGTTATCAATGTTGTGAATGGTTCATATATATATATATATATATATATATATAAAAAATAATTTAAAAAAATTAGGGGTGTGCTACCTAAATAATGACTAAATGTAAAGCTCTTTTCAGACAGGACAAAATTTACAGGGGGTTGTTAGAGAGTGTTTTGTTTCACAGACGTACTTGGTGATTTTAACCATGTCTGTGTTTTTCTCTCACAACCTCTGTGATAATTCTAGAGTCTGAAAGCGATGTCTGTGATATTATTTTTCACAATGCGCTTCCTTGTGTGTTTTAGCCAACGCGATATGCCGTAGATGCTCTTACCGCACGCACATTTATTATATTTTGATATATAAAATAAATAAATACAAATAAAGATCACGTAAACTGTTAGGACTGACTATTGTTAATATCAGTATCAGGTAAGATTACTCACGTTCATTTCTGCACTCGAATACATATGTTTTAATTATCAAAATTAAACATGTTCACTACAAATAAAAATCATAATAGTTAACATTAACATGGTTTTGCTGTAGTAGCCATTTAGCTTCAGCATGGTATTTGTGATTATAGTAATTGTAATCAATCTGAATGACTATAGCAATGCACGCATCAGAGTGCGTGATCTCTGTGATGCCCAGATGTACGAAACAGACCCTCTCACCTCTGTAATAAACATGGAGGTGTTAGTCCCGTCTGAAATGGTACATACATCACGGACGACAGGTTATAAGAATCGAAGCTCATACGTGCAGTAGTTTAGAAAATTAGTCCCGTCTGAATAGGGCTACAGTGTAATTCGGCTATACATCCGCGCTAAACTATCAAGATGAAAGTCATCATAGCTCGATTAGTATAGACCCAGCTCCCAACACAACTTTGTGAATAGATTAATGGTGATATTTTGTTTATGGCGCGATAAGAGTCTCGCTCTAACGCAGATAACGGCCCACCACTAAAAAAATATATATATATATATTGCTGACCCCAAACTTTTGAATAGTAGTGTTTATCATTAACAATTTTAAGTAGCATTCATCAGCTAGCAAGTTTTTAATCTGAAAGTGCACCGTGTATAAAGTTATTGTCGACTAACTCATATTGCCCCTCCACTTGTGCAAACCTATAAAACTAGATTTTCATGTTGGTCTGAGTGAAAACCCAGATTCATTCTTTGTCACTAGTTGCTGCTTTTGAAGTGTTACAAGCTCACAAACACTGCTTTAAATGAACTAAACCAATCACTGCAGATTATGCATGAAGAAAATTTAAGTGTTTTTTTTTTACTTGCATGCATTTATATAAATGTAAATGTCAACCTGTTGTTAACTACCAAAACCAACATATGAACCTTTCATAAAGCATAATAGGGACAAGATTTAATTCAAGTAAAAACTAGTTATTAGTAATGTTTTGGTTTCCAGTTTTTACTAAATGAACACAAGGAAGAAAGAGAGTCAATACATGAAACATATGATTTAAATGTACTGTATGTAAATGTATTATTATAATGCATGTCTTTGATGACACAAACTAATTGTTGAATCAGTTGTTTAGAATTTTTTTTAAATTTAGAAAATAGATAAATGAGCACATAAGGAGATAAGTGTGATGGATACCTCATCCAGTGGGGTAAGAGGGGGTCTCTGGCTACAGAAGTCCAGGCGTCGATGGGCTGCGCTGAGGGCAGGAAGGTGGCGGAGGGCCAGATCCTCTGGCAGCAGCAGTGTTTGGACCAGACCAGGCTGCTCGCACTCATTCAGCAGTTCTGTTACATCCTTATTCAGACCTAAATCTAAAATAAAACCAGGGAAAATAACTTATTGTTAATGAACAAAAATATATATATTTTTTTTAATAAATTAGTTTTTACAAACAGATTTTTCTCACCTGTTTCTAACATCTTGCTGCCCTCAGGAAGCAAATTAAGCAGCACTGAGAGTCTGTTCCACAAGCTCTGAGAACTCTGTTTGGGCAGATCAACATGCACACAAATCAGTAGCTAAGCAAATAAACGATTATGCTGCTCACTCTGGTAAAATGCACAACTTCAGATTCACATGTACCTGAGCACACATAAGGATGATATCAGTGTTAGTTCTCAGCCAATCCAAGAAGACCTTGACCACCTGGATGAGACCCTGATTGGTCAGAATCTCCAGTCGCTCAGAAAGGGTTTTCTCACTGTGGATCGAATGGTTGCTGTGCTCACTGCCCTCAGAATCAGAGTCAGGATCTGCATGTGACATTTCAGAAATTCTTAGTTTTATGTGTATGGACTAAATATGCACTTCCTGATAGAAATAACAGTGCTTGAAAGGCAGTGTAACAGTATAATGTTAAGCTTTAGTAAATGTTACATCAGAATATTATACTTAATTTCTTAAAAATTATACACTACCATTCAACGGGTTGGGGTCAAAGTTCAATTCAATTCAGTGTAACCGTTTCCTGCACTGATAATAAAAAGAAATCCTAATATATAGTATATATTATATTAATAAGAAATTTCTCATGCACCAAATCAGAATATTTGAATGATTTCTGAAGGAGCATGTGAAGCTGAAGATTGGAGAAATGGCTGCTGAAAATGTATTTTTTATTACAACAACAAATTTGATTTTAAAATACAGTACAATAGAAATAAGTTATGTTAAAATGTCAAAATATTTGACATTATTATTGTTTTTTGTTTGCATTTTTGATCATAAGACACTTAAAGACACCCAAACTTTTGAACGGTGGCGTAACACATAGAAAGTGGTGTAACGGACTGAAATAAGGTGCAAAAAAAGTTAAAATTCACTTACTTGTAAGCAATGTACCGTTGTCATTGGTTCCATTAGCAATCTCTGGAGTCATGTTTCTTGATATTTCTTCAGCAGGAGGTGTGGCTTCTTGCACTGGGGCGGGGTTTGGCTCTGGGGCGGGGTTAGTGGTAGTTGCAGGGCGGAGCAGGACGTTGCTAAAAGTGGGGGCGAGTCGAAAGCAGCGTTTGGCTTGGAAGAGCTGAGAGGACATGGCCTGCAGGTTGCTGCTGATGCTGGCATCATTAGACGCTAACGGGCCGTTGGTTACCGGAGGGGTAGAGTTTTCCTCCCGAGACGGTTGCGGTTGCTCATCTTCCTCTTGCTGTTGCTGCTGCTGTTCTGGCGCATGTTCAGCATCCTCCATGTCTTCGAGGTCCGAACGAGATTCCTGACTGTTCATGTCAGAGTCTGTCTCGACGTCAAAAGCCGTGCCGCCCTCATCCTCCTCCGAACCGCTTTCCCAGCTGCCATCCTCTGGCAGTGGTCCCCTCCGTCCTTCTCTCCCTAAAGAGTTCATCTGGACCCTAGCAGCCCCTAGTTCGTCGACTAGACCACCGCCTTCATCATCCTCTTCTTCATCACTCTCAAATCCCTCGCTCAGGTCGCTCTCATCTTCCTTATGAGCACAGCGCCTGCGCCGAAGCATGGAGAGCCGTGAGAACTTCCGCTTCTGCTTTTGCGTCTCCTCAGCTGTTCTTTTCTTCTCCAGGCTTTTCTTTGTCCCCGTTGTCCTTCCGTTCCCCTTAGGCTCGCCTTCCTCATTCTCCTTCTCCTCATCATCATCTTCCTCTAGGGAGCCATTCTGCAGGGTTCTCACCTCTGAGAGAGCAGCACTACTGTGATCTCTGGCATCAGCATCTTCTACACAAAATGCAACACAATAGGAAAGTAAGTTTAAGTGGCAAAAAAATCAGAAAATGAAGCTTTTCATTTTCCTAGTGAGCTGAGTATTATAAGTCAAGTATCATAGGTGCTTCATAACAACAACAAAAAAACATTATGGTGCTTTCTAAGATGCCTAATTTAACTAAATATTTCCACAGATTCAACAACAACTGACAAAAGCATGCAGAAGCAAAACAGAAGCATCCATACCAGTGTTATCAGTGTGCAGGGGTGGAACATCACTCTCTCCCTCCTCCAGTTCAGCTTGCAGTCGAATGTTGACATGATTGACCAAATGTGAGAACAGAGCCAACGTGAAAGCGATGGAGGCACTGTACTGCTTTGAAGCTATAAATTAATTACAGTTGCACAAGGAGTTAGTACCTCATTTGCAAAAAAAATTAAAATAAATAAGAACTGTGCTTTGCATGCTTTCAACAGGTTCCCTAAACAGGTATTAAATTGACTGATTGGGCTATTTGATATATTTTTTAATATCCTGACCATTTTCAAATTCCCTTATAAACCCTTATGTTTTGCACAGTATAGCATATTTCCACCTAAAATGGTTATTTAAATGTTTTACTTTATATGCAGTTTTCATGAAATAGTAGATTTTACACATACTTTAAAAAATTATATTTAGTGTGTGTATATATTATATATATATTTTAAAATGACTAAAACTAAATAAAATGACAAAGCACATAACAAAACTCAATTTAATTTAAACAGAAAATCTCAAATCCAGTTAAAAGTCTGAATAAATACTATAAACGTACATAAATAACACCGAAGCCATGTCATAGTTGAAAAACATTGGTTGTCTACTAGTCATGTTCATGCATGTTCCTGACCACATCATGATGCAAACCAAACATATTAAGTATATCTAATATAAAGGGGTATTTATCTCTTGTCCTTTACAGTGTTATATCTGGCCGGGATGCATTAAACATCTAAATTCTACCAGGAAACTAAGCTTGCTGCTTGATCTATCAAAATCAAGCAACACAACTGCCATTCCAAATAAAAATGATTTGCTTGAAGCCTGCGCTATTTTTAGACTGGTGAAACTGTACCTGTCTGCTTACTAAATGCAATGAATTGCAGCAGATGTTGTGATCAGTTCTTTTGGTCCATACTTACCCCCTCTCTTCAAACTGTGCACCACCATAAGGCAAGTCACCACCATCTTGAATATGAGGCTGTCAGGAAGCACAGAGCAGACCGAGTCGTGCTCTTCCTCCTCCTCGCTGGCTGACTGGCTGCCATGAGCAGGAAGTGGGAGGTAGAACAGCACCAGGTTAAAGTCTTCCAGCACAGACTGGCACAGTGACGTCAGCTCTGTCTCCATCAGACTGAAGAGGTGACAATATATTAGTCAAGATTTGATTCTCAAATGATATCTGTCAGGCAAGGAATAAGGCATTCAGAAGGTGATGCTCTCACCTGTTCTTGGGCTGCAGCAGGCTCTGCAAATACATGAAGCTCACCAGCAGTCTTTTGATGTCTTTTGACCTGAAGCAAAAATTACTCAATTAATGAGAGTGCGACATGCCCGTGCTAGTCTACACCATGATGCTAGAATGCTTTCTGGTATGGATTACAGGTCAATGCTGAGTGTTTTATATTGCACTGTTACTGCTGTTTACTGATCCTATCATTAAGCAGTCTCTGTGATATTCTGGTCTCTAGATAGGGATCAAGTGATGTATTACATTTGTAAACACTGCATTATTAAACCACCTATCTTAATGCTTCGCTTAAAAAGTGTTACAAATTACAGTGGTTACTAAACGGACAGGATTATGGGTTGAGGTGAGCCCTAAAATTAAGACAACAGTTTTTACTGTTCACCAGGAAAAAATGTCTGATTTATTAGATAAGCAATAGCACAAATCTCCTTGAAAATCTTATCTTTATTAATCTATATTGTTTTATCTATAATCTTAATCTATCTTAATCTATATTGTTTTATTAACACTTAACACAATCACAAAAAATAATTGTACACTCCCAGTGTTTTACTGCAGAATGAAGTCTGAAAGCAAACAGCTTTTTCAGTAATACCAGTAGTAACGTTAAAGCCTATAAGAGAGGCTTTGAATATTGTGTTGAACAATGGAAAGCAAGTCAAAAGGGTTGAGAACCTGATTTAAATAACAGGAACACACACTGAACATATTTTCAACAACACTCCTCTGGCGTGAGAGGGAACACACCTCTGGCGTGATGGTGAAAGTTTCTTCATCTCTTGTTTCTTCACCTGGTGGTACATTTTGGCTGCTTTGTCAAACAGACGCTTTAAATTCCCATAAGCGCCGTCGAAGGGAGTCTCCGACTGAATACTATTTAACAGGAAAAACCAGTCTGTTATGTTCTAGCAGCATTATCAGATTCTTCGAACACTAGTCACACAAAACTGTAATGCTACTTTTCAAAAGGGAACGGAAAGGATTTTCAATAAACAGTGCGGTAATGCTGCTGTATCCATTTAAATATGATGCTGTTCTCAGATGCCTTACCAGCGCAAGTAGTAGTAAGTAGCCTCCACATTATAAAATTTACTTCCAGCAAGCGTACCCAGCTGATTAAACGGCATGCCTGTAAAATACAACAAAACCTTTCCTCAATGCAATAAAAAAAAACTAGGAATCCATTAAATGTTCATCAAAATTCACAGTTTAACAGACAAAATCATAAAATGCTTGCTCTCTGGTGCCAGGAAAAGGTGTTGTGGGGAGGATGTGAGAAGCAAGGACTCGCTCACCGACATGAGGTGCGACAGACAAGGCCTGATGATAAAAGCGCTCCGCCAGCTGCTCTGCCTCCACTCCCGCCAGTTCATTTTGGTACCGCGCTTTATAAACATTAAACAGTTTGATTTCAGATTATGTGAACACAAAATCACACTGCCAGACAGAGATTTGAGAGGATGATTTAATAAAATATCAAGTGAGAACACACTTACCCAGATCTCCCAAGTACACAAGGCATCTGTGACACGCCATCTGGGCCCATTCCATCTCTTTAGGGGTGGCAGAGACTGGTTTCTTACGACCTGCAGTCATTAATCATAGAAAGATTATCTAATGTGCGGCCCATTCATCAAACGCTGAAACTGGAGAGTCAGGCAGTTTACACAGCTTCCCATGACTGCCTTTAATATGCATATAGAAGCATGTCTCACCGATAAGTGGATCGGTGACGTGTGTCCAGTCGATGCAGTCCTGTAACTCCAGCTGATAGTGTGACTGGATGTAGAGCAGCAGGTGTTGAAAGAAGCCGACCCCAGCGATCAGATGGGTCCTGTAGGCGCACTCCAGAGCACTGCGGCTGTGAATATGCTGCGAAGAGAGGGAGGGTTTCAGTCGGATAACAAATACAACAGCAAATAGGACTACTTTGAATCCTGGAATGAGTTACGTTACAGTACCTTTTTGTTGGTCTTGATGACCTGAATGACCTCATAGTAGACCTTCCTCCACAGCAGCTCTTCTGCCTTGCGTCCATAGTCCACAGGGTGCAGGAACATCAGCTTTACACAAAGTTCCCGCAATCTGGTTAAAACAAAAATGTATTTATATAATCCATGTAAATACAACAATATAAGACCAATTACACTGGAAATTTGGAAACACCTCTGGCAAAGTGTGGTTTTGGATGATAGCAGCATAAATCTTTATCATTTTTTTTGGCGCAAATACATTAAAGTAACTTGACTTGATCATTAAAGAAGATCATTTTAATTTATTACATAATAATGGCAATATATACATGTCAAAGTCAGACATGCCCCTTTGCCAGCTGTGATGACTGGTTACCAGTTGAAACCTGGCCCAGATTTTTAAACGATTTTTTGGGTCAACACACCTTAACCGCTGCAACAGATTAGGGCTGGACAATAATTCGATATCAATATATATCGCGATATAATTTTTTTCAACAGTGATATGATTTTTAAACACATTTCCGATATTTCCATATACATTTGAATATATATATAATTTGATACATTAGCATTTGTCTATGAATGACGTTCAGTGTAGAGGTATGCATTCCGACCAGACTTCTTGCGGTGCAAAGATTTCCAAATAAAATGCGGAAGCAGTCGGTAACTCTAGTGTAATTTGAAAGGGAGCGGGCGGTCTAACAATATAGCGTTCCCGATGTTTTTCCGGAACAGCATATCTGTGATTTTCTCATTTTTATTGAGCACCGGTACAGCCAGTGCTCACGACTGTTACACATGCTGAGCGCATGGACCAGTGCTTTTGCATGCATTTTATTTGCAAAGTCTGTGCGCGCATCAGAGCAGGCGGGACTAAAAAAAACGATCCCGCACAGACCTCTAGTTCAGTGCTCAGCCGTCAGAAAGAGCGGAACAGAATTGCGTGATCACAGACACGCTGCCAGCGCTCAGCAGTAGTTGGTTTGGTTTTTTAGCAACAAAACGAGTACCCCTGACCGCAATACAGATGTGGATGAACTAGCTTCCACAAGTAAGAAGGCAAACGAAATAGTTCATAAGACAGTAAAGACTAATTCAGTTGTGTGGAATAGTGACGAGTCGTTCTTGAACGATTCGTTCATTTTAAACAAATCTTTAATGTGACTCGGGAAGAACGAGTCATCTCAGGTATTGATTCTTGTTCTTACTGGAATTAGTTCACCTGTTTCGAGTCTTTGGGTTTAAGTCATTCTTTCATAACGTGACGTGACAGACCCATAACCCTATCAAATGCTGTCAGAGCCTGGAAAGAGGATTGTTTAGGTCATCTATCGAGTCTTCAGGTTTGAGAGGCTCGTTCATCACGTGATAGCCCCATAAGCCGAAAAGACTCGAAAGACTTTATTTCACATTTCTTGTTTCTAAAGGCTAAATACAAACAAAAAGTGAACCTTATTTTTTTTTTGTACTGTTAAAATCGATATAAATATATAATTTGAATAGGAGAGGCCTGGAGGTATTATAGACTTTGCTAATTTAGTTTGCAGACATCCATTGTGTGTGTCCTCTGCAGTTCCTCCTGAGGCTTTTTAATATCGATATCTGAATTATATCGTATCGACCAAAATTAAGAAATGATATAAATTTTTGCCATATCGTCCAGCCCTACAACAGATCAAGTCAATCTTTGAATACACTGACAGCTTTGAAGCCCAGACTGTAATAGCTGCTGATGGTGGATATTTGATAAACAGAAAATGGAAAAGTATTTATGTATACACTGTTTATGTAATAAAATAATTTTCGTGGTTTGTGTTTGTTTGTGTCTGTGCAAATTGATCACCATTTAAAAATGATTCATTCCAATATTGTCTAAACCCCACTTTTCTAGGGCGTTTCCAAACTTGTGGAGGGCAGGCTGGAGGGAGAGAACTTACTTGTTCCTCAAACTGATATTCTCAGGTTTGAAGACTTCCCTATATGAGGACTTGCCGCTGATTATAATATCCAACTTATGCACCGTTTCCACCACAGCCCTACATAAAAACAAAAAGGAAATGGTGAAAAATTGTGATACACACCTCATACTCACAAATCCCATTGAACTCTTTCACATTTATTAAGCTGAAAATCACAATTATAGACTTGAAATATATAGAATAATATATAGAAATCTCTGAATAAATCACACTATATGAGCCACTAAAGCTTAATGTATCCAATATATTTAAGAATTTATTTTACATTTAATCTAAAGCTTTAATAAACTGTTTATTTTCAATGCATTTGTCTGACTATTATACATATGTCAGGCATGTTGCAGTAGCAATCGTTGACCGTGCAGATGCATTAAATACCTTCAATTATCGCGCAATTCTGTCCTTACAGTCAAAAATAAACATCTATCCTTTTAAAGAAACTAAAACGATAACCTCTAGACATAAATCATGAAATAAATTTAGATTTAATGGCTATAATCTGAAGCCAGACATGCCCAATAATATAAGATTCCCAGATGAGACAATATGGACACGCAGAGGCTAAAAATGGCCAAACTGCAGCTGTACTCGTTTAGCATTTTACCTTTACGAATATGTTTCCCACCACTTCTGAACCATAAAAACATAAAGTGTACAATGCATTACAGATATTTCCTGACAGTACCGGCCTGCTGACAGCATTCTTACCTGTACAGCCGTTTAATATGCAGCACCTTGGCCTCTGGCTCGCTGTCTTGACCCGGTCCGCTCATTCTAGAAGTGATAATACGGCTGCTGTAGTCTGTTTTCGTGTATCTTGTTCTGGTTGTGCTTCGTTCAGCTCCAGTTTAGCGCGCGGCTAACGTTAGCAGGTTAGCTAACTCACCTTTTTCCTTCAAATTACAACTTGAACACAAACGCTTTCGTTCCTGACCTCCCCCGCCACCGGCCGCGATACCCATCCGTTCGGAAGCCGGTGTGTGTGCTGGTGTCGGTTCGGGTCAGCTGTCACATTTTGAAGGGGTTGTGTTTGTGTTGTTGTCGCTCATCATTCCAAGTGTCGCTCCGCGAGCGGCCATTTTTCCCCCTCCCACCGAACACAGTTCAGCGACCGCTGCAAGTATCGCGACAGTTGACAGATTACTACTCCGCCCCTGAAAATCTCGCGAGAGCTTCCTGAGGTCAAGTTCTTGGTCAAATATGAGCGCTCGATTGCAGGCGAGTGGCTGGTGTGATGGTCCCTTACAAAAATGTTTAATTCTAATATGTTTTAAGTATATATTACAAAGTTTTTTTTTTTTTTGTAATTTTGATGTGGTTAAAATCAACTTACCAGTTTCATGTTGCTAGAATATATTGTTATATTGCCAGGCATCTTTTCTCAACACTGTTTTATAAATGGAAAGTTATATGGAAAGTAAATTTCCCTCCAGAAAATGATCAAAAATCGCTTTAAGGCAAATATAACTATGAATATGTGTGAATTGCATGTAAATTAATAATTATAGGGCCAATGATATCACAATGAATGACTGACTATATAGTTTCTTAATGCAAAAATATTGCATGCTTTTTATTGTATAAGATTTTTTTTTTAAATAATCTTTATTATTAAAAAACAAAATTTTTAATTCTATTAAACTGCTTTACATTTATGCTGATTTTATAGACATACATTTAGGTATATGTGACTTCCTGTTTCACAAAAATAAATATAGGAGGGAAGACAAAGCCCAAAATCCCTTAATCATCAACAGAATGAGAAAAAACAAAGAATATATTTCTTATATGCTGCAAAAGATAGTTGAGCTTCACCACTTAGTGGATTTAAGAAAAGAGCTAAAGAAGTAAAAATTTTCATGTCCACCATCAGGGAAATAATTAAGAATTTCCAATCAACATACAATGTTAGGAAACTGCCTAAAAGAGGAAATGTGTCTCTATCATCCTAATACACGGAGAGGAGTTGAGTTTGAGTGGCTAAAGACTCTTCAAGGACCACAGCTGGAGAATTGAAGAAAATAGTTGAGTCTCAGGGTCAGGAAACCTTTAATACAGGACTGGAACTAGAAATGGGACTGGCTTCTATGATCAGATAAAAGTAAAAAAATGTAGCAGCAATCACTCAAAATGTGTTTGGTGAACACAGGGATAAAAAGTACTCCATGTGCACAGTGAAGTACTGCTGTGTTTGATGTTGTGGGTCTATATTTCTGCTGGAGGTCCTGGACATCTTGTTTAGACGCATGACATCATGGTTTCAAATACCAACAGATAAAAATCAATAATTCACTGACTCTGATAGAAATCTTATAATGGGCCATGGTTGGGTCTTACATTGGGACAACAATCCAAAACAAATATTATTCACTGCACACAAAATGAAGCTTTGGCCATGTCTGTCCCAGTCCTCTGACCTGAACCTGAGTGAGGTGAACTAAAGAGGAGAATCAGCATAGAGCTGGTAATCTGAAGGATCTGCAGTGATTCTGGATGAAGGAATGGTCTCTTTTCTCTTATCAGGTGTTCCCCAAACTCTTCAGTGTTACAGGAGAAAACTCAGAGCTGTTTTCTTGGTAGAAGGACATTGTAATAATTGGGTGCCAATAATGGTGTCTAACATGTAAAGGACAAAAACATTTATTTCATCATGAGTTTTTCTTCCCATTTTTAATTGTTTTACTTCAATGATGGGTTCGAATTTTGGGATTTTTTTTAACGAAAGATCAAAAGGATAAACAATGCAGATTTATTTTCACTGCCAGCTTTGCTCAGATTTACCAAGGGTGCCAATATTAGTGGAGGGCACTGTATATATTATATACTACGTGGCATTAAGCAGCTACAAATTAGATGTAGCCACTAACTGTTTAAAATGACAATTTCATTCAAAATCTAGTCATCAACCTCTAGACAAGATTAACAGACACACCATCTGGCATCACCTGGCAGCTGCATTTTGACAAGACACATGCTGAAATCACAAGCTTCCATCTTGTTCCATCCTTTTCATCTTCTACTTTGGCTGAAGGTACAGTATTAATGAAGATTTAAAGACCGCATGGGGTTTCTCCATTTGAGTTGAAAAGACCTAAGAGTCAATTATGTCATCTGTAACAACTTTATTTTTCCAGACACACAAATAAAACACAAGATAGATAGATAGATAGATAGATAGATAGATAGATAGATAGATAGATTAAAAAAACTCATTCTCACAATCATAATTGAATTCAATAAGAATTTATTTCTTTATTCATCTGTTTAATTGGTTTCATTTCTATAATTAGCCCACCCGAAAAATATAAACTCCAATTTATTCAAAAAGAAATGAAAATATTTAACAGTATTGAATAAACTAAAGAATGGTGAAATGATAACAGCAGTCATTATATTATTACAATAATATTCATAATTCAATAACCAGAATATCAACATTCATAACAAATCCAAAAACATCAGCAATACACTCTGACATACCACTCTTTCTATTAATATAATATATACAAAAAGAAATCAAATTCCCAAGTGTCTGCCCTTTTCAAAAATGGAAATTTAGGGGCGGGGCTTATGGCTTGTCAAGAAAGATGACTGTGATTGGCTTATGGCTGACAGAGACCAACTGAAGTTTATTAGAAAGAGGCACATCATGGGAACTCCATTCATTTACAGGGGACAAAGAAGCGATTACTTGCATGGAAGAGTTGCTAGGCAAGTAATGAGGGAATAAAGCATCAGGCCATACAAAAGATCAGCAGAATAAAATGGGGACGTCTTTTCACGAGATCGACCTTCTACAGCGATCCAAAAAACCTCATGTGACGCACGGCACCGCATTGGAATCGAAAGGAAGTGGAGATGCAAAAGTTGCAAAGATTAGCGGGTGATTCACGTCTGGAAAAGCTGATATATGCAAACATACGGTAGGTATTAAGCCTATATATTTATGTACAAGCATTGCTTTGTCACCCAGAATCTGTTACAAAACACCTCAATCAGTGAGAAAATGAGTGCAAGCTTCAGACTGGCAAAACGCGTGGCGGACTCGCGGCGATGCATTGTAGTTTTCAGACTGCGTATAATCAGCCTGAACGAAAAGTGCTTCGAATACCTCCGCCGACGAGTCGCCTATGCGAGTTTTCATTCCCACAAAGTTCTTATGCTTTTTCTTTTTCCACATATCGAGAAAAAGAGAAATTGTTGTAAAAGAACACATTCTGTACACTGCATATACAAACATTTCTTATGTACAAAATACATGTATATATATATTTATATTTATATAACCATCCATACATCCAGTATATACATAAAGACTGTACACACACTCTATATACACACAGTCACCCACAACATTATTTGACCTGCATGATCTCTCAACATTTATATTTTTGTCTAGTGGTGTAAAAAGGAAGCAGAGAAATGTCCATGTTGCCCGGCAATGGCATCCAAACAAGGAAATAAATGTAAATTTAAAACAGCAACTTGGCTTCGCAAAACTACCCACCATCCTACAAACACGCGACCGCCAAATTTCGAAATAATAGGATTCCACATCCAAACAATGTCGTCCATAAAATCAAGAACTCCACAGCAAAACCAAAGAGAATAAAAAAAAAGTAAAAGAATCCATCTTTCACATACAGTACAAAGGAGTCGGTGAGGATCCGGGACGTAGCAAAGTGCGGGAAGAGGGAGCAGGTAAGATAACAGGTTGTCGATTTTGCTTTGCGAAGAGATTGTCACATAAATTCACGGATAAAAAAAAAGAAAGAAAAAGAATTATTTTCAGACTTTTCAAGTTCTTGTCTCACATTACCAGCATGTAAATATGTGATCTCATCTGGGTGAGGTCCAGTCAAAAAGTAGAAAACCACCAGGAAACAAAAGTTCGGATATTTCCAGCCTCTTATCAAATTCGCTTAAGGACAAATCAGCGTCTTTCGAGGGAAAAAAAAAAGGCTGTGCATATTCAGTTTCCCCAAAATAAAAGACATGACTGAGACACAGGCAGGCATGACAGGCAGAGCTAATGTGGCATATGAAGATCATAATGAGAAGTAGAGGATTGTTCAATATCCTACATGTAGTTAGTAAAGAACCTAAAAAACAGCACCTTTGAGATTGATCTGATCCTTAGAACCTCTCCAGCTCTCTCAACGAACCACTGCACTGCATGCGACGTCATCTTTCGTGCCACCAAGAGGCACGCAGAAGCCATTTGGCAGACGTTAAGCATCCTAACCGGCCATCATATCGAATTATATCAGAGAGAGGGTACGTCAGAGGAAGGGAACCTATATTTTTTTCTTTGGATCGGCTCTGGCACTGGGTCAAAGCCTCAGTTTCTCCTCTGTCAACCAACCGAATCGCGTGACAGCGCCCTGGAATTAAAACCTGGCCAACCTGAAGAATGTCCAAGGTGAGGCCTCCAATTAGGTTCCAGATTGTCCTCCATGAAGCTTTGCGATTGGCTGGAGATGCAGGGAAAAGAGGAGGTGCTTGATGAGCCGCTGACCAATCACTGCTACTAATCTCAGAGAAGAAATGGACTAACTGCCAAAACAGGCAGTTCAACTTAAAATGATTTTTTTTCTATCCAGTTTGCGTTAAACTGTGAGGCAATTGAATGTTTACCTGAGTCATTCGATTCTACGTCTGAGGTATATTCATGTCATGGCACATTTATCAGCTGATAACCCTGTTATCCCACTTTTTCTCAACTGCTTTTGGGCCATTAACAAAATTGCCTGTTTATTATTACTAAATGGAGAAGAAGTCACTTAAAGATAGCCCTCGAAGCTCTTAAAAGCTAAAATGGCAATCAGTCCATTCTCCTCTCTAGTGCCTTCTCAATCTATAAATATTACAGTACAGCTCAGTGTTTTTATTGTGCAGTTTACGACTTAAATCTCCTCGCTCTCATCTAGGCCAGCTGGATTGGTTAAGCTGTGTTACATACAGAACTGACGTAGTTTACAATGTGACAACAAGGCAGTCAACAAATGAATTGGGTTACAAATGAATGACTGGTATCAGCGAAGCCATGTCTCGAGTCTGTAAAAACATGACAATGAACCGATTAGTCGTAAAACAAACAATAAAACAAAAACTGTAGTGAAAGATGAGGAATACAATCAGTATCAGATGGCAGTGATACTCAAATGAGGAATTATAGCTAGCAATATTTCTGTACAGTACATACGATCTGATTATTTTACAAACCAAGTGTGTTATCTAACAAGATCTTCCCTAAAATGACCATTCAATGCCACAGAAAACTACTACAGAAAAAGTCAACATGAAAACATTTACTTTCCTTTTAATTAATTATTCGCCGATGCTTAAACCGTAGGGCATGGGTTCGATTCGCAGAAAATGTGAGAACTGATAAAATGTCAAATGTTGCATTGCATAAAAGCATCTGCCAAATCCATGAATGCAAATGTAATGATTAATTGTGGTCTACTTTTTACATTCTTTGTCGTCTTATTGATGATTATTTGGTGCATGCTATTCTATATACGGTAAATATAAAAATAGGGTTGTTTTCATAACATTTTAAAGAAAGAGCCACCAGGATTTATTCTAGCCTGTAACGCCCATTTTAAGTAAATTCTTCTTTAAAAAAAATATCACATTTTGTAGGGAAAATTGGTTGCTTTCAAGTTGACTTTAAGACCAAAAAACACACAAAAATTCTGCTTATTTCAAATATCAGCTCACTTCACATGATGTCCATTTTAAGGAAAACGTTTCTGTATTAAAAAAATACCTTACGACCACAACTGCATTCTGGCCTATCATCTTGTTTTAGTTAAAAGACAAAAGGTTTTTGACCTGACAGAGATCACCTCGCGCTCACCTCACGTTGCAGACACACACTGAGAGAAATCGGCCTGTAAGGAGATAAATGGGAGGACGAAGACACATATGAACAGTTAAGACGATGGACAGAATGGGAGGCGGTGATGTGACACTGAGCAATGCTTTGAGAATCCATAGCACCAGTTAAATACACATAGGTTCTGAGATTGAGAAGAGAAAACATTGCACAAGTTCAGTCTAGTGAGGCAATTCAGAGACCACAAGCACTTTCCAGACATTGTCCACAAAAAAAAAAAAAACCCGAGACACGGTCAGATTCCAAAGCTTGACATTTTCAGCACTACATTGAGGCAGAAGAACACATCAATCTCTCCTAAGTGAGCAATCTCGAGAAGAGAGCGGCGTTCGCACAACCATTTCTGCAATTCTGCTGTCGTTATTCTTGCGTTCGTTTGAAAACCCTGTCAGGAGATACAGAAAGGCACTAGGGAAGCCAGACGACATGACAGAATCCCCAAGACAAAGCTGGCGTGTGTTCGTGAGTCAAATTTCGACCTCTATACGCTTCGAAATGTACGCGTGGTTTGTTTGCCCACTGTTCCCGGGGTCGTTCCCAGCTTCTTGGAATTTTATACCCAATACGAGAGAGCTCAGTCAAAAAAACTTGGAACCTGAACAGAGCACTTTCCAGTGGTTTGGATGACTTGTGGTGGCAGAGGTACTGTATGTGCAAGGGGCTTTAAACTTTGATCCAAAGAAAACGTGATTTTGGAATAACGTATCGGATCCAATGGAGAGCCCTTTTGTTTTGGATGGTGCAAGTAATGGTGTGTCCCGCCTCCCACTTGTCCTCGGTCTAATGCGTGAAATAAAACAACCGCTGAAGCTTCATTGTTGAACGTGGATGACAAAGTTTTTCTTCGGAATTCCTAAAAATGTTCTCGGATTTGGTCAGCGTTGTTATTGACCTGCTCCCCCTCCGAACTTGCCCTCGTTGCCGTTGTTGATTTTTGGTTGCCGGAGAGATCTCCGTTCGGCCAGAGTTGTGCGTGAGGGCGGGAATGAGGAGGGGAGGCTAACGGGAAGGACAAGATTCCATTCAGGGGGGATCGGGTGAAGGATTTGTCCGATTTGGAGACTCCGACAACGCCGGGAGTGCTGGTCAATTCTCCTCCAAAATTCACACCGGGGTCTGCTGAACCCAAGGCGGAAAGCTGCTTTTCCTAGCAAGACAGAGAAAGAGAGAGGAAAGGGGAGGAGAAGAGAGAGAGCAGGCAAAGGGATGGAATGACGAAGGGGTGAAGATTCCACAAAAAACAAACAAAAAAAAAACAACGAATGGAATGCGAAAGAGAAGTTCCCATGGCAAGAAAATCGATAGGGAAGTACAGAACAGGAAGATCAAAGCAAATGGAGGTCACGGGGTCAGAGTGAGAGGGAGAGATTTGAGATGACGAGGGATTGGAAGAGCAGTAAAGGAGGAATAAAACAGAAGCATGAGTCGCATAGCAGAGGAATGAGAAATATCCATAGAATCGCTCAGGGAAAGAGGGATAGACACAAAGAAAAGAAAGAGAGGGATGAGGAGGGAGTTATAAATCTGCTGCTGACACACGTGTGTTTTTGTGAGGCTGCACTGCAGAAGGCCAGAGTGGAGACACAGAACCATACAAGCCCTGGTTATTGGATTATCTCTCCTAAATATCCTCAAACTGTGATTTTAAATGAGAACAGCACTATTCATTGAGGTTCATTTGCATTAAAGGGGTCGTATCATACACACATTCTACATGTGTTTTCTTTTTACTTTCATATATATCATTTAGAATTTATTGAAGGTAGTTTTATTCAGTTGTCAAATTTAAAAGTGGCAACATGTTAGCGTATTTGAATTTCAGTGCTCATATCTGTAAAAAAAAAAAAACAACAACTCACAAATTAATTTTTCCAGTTCCTACATTAATATTTATAACTTTTTCTGTTAAAAAGATCCAAAATGATTACTTTTATTCAGCAAGGATGCATAAAATCGATCAAAGGTGTCAGTAAAGACTTTTACTTTGTTATTCAGAAAGAATCCTGAAATCCTGAATGCATCACAGTTTCTACAAACAACACATTTTTAAACACTGATAATGGTAAGCAATTTTTCTTGAGCACCAGATCATCACATTATAATGATTACTGAAGGATCGTGAGACTAAAGACTAAAATATTGATGCTGGAAATTCAGCTTTGCATCACAGGAATAAATTACATTTAAAATATATGAAATCAATTATATTTTAAATTGCAATCATATTTTACTGGCATTACTGTTTTCTGATCAAGTAAATGCAGCCACAGGTGAGCAAAAGAGACTTCTTAAAAAAAAAAAAATATATATATATATATATATATCTTATCGACCCTAAACTTGTAGACGGTAAGTAGCAAAAAAAAAAAAAAAAAAAGAATAGAGATATATTTTCTAACATATTAATGCAATTGCATTAACATGTTCACATTCCCACAATTATATCTGGGCGTAGTAATTTTTCTCAAAAAATGTTAGCTCTAGATATGACCCCTTTAAAAGAACAGCTGCCACAACAGTGTCTGAGTGCAATAAAAGAGACTTCTAAGAAGCATGCAAGCATGCAACTGATGCAACAGTGTGATCAACTGTAAAGAACACAGCAAGTGAGAATGAATATTTGTGTGAAATGTAGGTGCTTTTGGTTCTGTTATCACAAGTATAACTGTTGTGACAGTTTGTATTTGCAACACATGTGTTTGACAGGATAATGCTAGTCCAAAGGACTCTAGGGAACAAATCATGCATTGTTTATTTCTGGAAAAATAAGAACTGTAAGCTCTTAGCCGAGTGAGTACTGGTTTAAAACAGATTGAAAATAAACTTTATTCTGCCATCAATACAAATGAAAGACAACAGAGTTGTGCAATGAATCAAGTTGCAACCTATCTACTATCTTACAAATATTTTATAACAAATTTGTATTATATTGCACAATTATATATACAATTTTGATATTTTATATCAAAATTCACTGTTTATGCAAAACAGTGTCCAATCCACTATTTCGAATTTCAAGGAGTTTTCACACTTATTTTTACAATTCAGTTTGTAAATGTGGTGTAGCTCCATTACTGTGTTTACCACCAGAGTACTAATGGCAGATAAGCATTTACAAATAGAAATCAGGTATGCTCACATACGTGTATTAAATAAATAAGATGTACCGTGTTGTTGTTAATTAAACAATATCACACAAGCAAGAATGCTTTTTTTGATACACAGAATTTACTGCTTTGCATCAAGAGACAATATTAACAGATATTTGTGCCTGTTAGCTACACAAACAAAATAGCATAAGCAACAGATTTTCTTCCTTGATCATTCATGAATCGTTTAAATGAATGATTCAATGTACATCCAGTACTAGTTCCATACCTGAGTGAATTAGTGTTTTTCAAATGAACTGCTTGAGTGAAGGATACAATGACTTACACAAATGTTCTGTACTTGTTTTGAATCAGTGGTTTTTAACAACTTGGGTTGAAAATGATTCAATGAATCACTCAGAGTCACACACTACAGTATGTTGAAGAAAGAGTCACACTAAAAGCATTGAAAATTATATTATATTACCATATTACTATACTTTTAATGAGTATATCTCTATGCATCTGAATATTTTATAATTAAGTTATTGATTTATATACTTAAATATGTATATTTTTGGCTAATGCATTAGTGTGAAAACACCCTCAAGCCTATCTTTGCGCCACACACACACACACACACGTTTGTTTTGCTATATTTGTGAGGACTTTGATAAACTTCCATTGTTATTACACTGAACCAACAATATTTTTTATCGCCCTATACCAACCTCACCCCTAAACCTACCCATCACAGAAACCGTTTTGCATTTTGACATTTTAAGATTAACTTCATTTTGCATTTTTAATAATTTATTTCCCTAGGAAGTCAAAAATGTCAGGTTTTACTATCCTTGTGGGGGACATGTGATCCTCACAACTATAGCAAAACAAGCCAACACACACACACACGGATACTTTGCCTTTCAAACTTTTTCTCATGTGTGGCTTGGCTCTTATTCACAAATAGTGGAGACACTGTTTTTATTTAGCTTTTATCCGCTAATCTTACCTACAGAGGCGCAGTGCAGTGCCAAAAGCTGCCTCAGCTCATTTTATATCTAAATCATGTTCAGTGTGTTTTTCATCATGATCAGTCGTTTTCAGTGAAGTCTGCATTGGAGCGGAAACATTGAAGTTAAATCAGTCTAAAGTTAAACCTTAGGCTAATGCATGAACAAAAAATCAACAAGACGACAACATTTGCACTTAATATTTGTTGCTAATATGTTCACCATTCGAAATATACTCACCTGTTGTTTTACAACGATTAAAAGCGAAGGGCACAACTTTAATGGGTTCTATGTTTTTAACACCAAGGAATTTGCTTTGGTTCCAGACTGTTACATTAGCGAAGTGGCTAGCTTTGCTAACATAAGCCAGTCTGACTCAGTTATGGTGCAATTTGTTTCTCTTCTCAATCAGAACCTAGTATTTGAGAATGAATATGGGTTTAGAGTTGGAGAACGGAGGTTTGGATCTAGCTGCAACACTACACAGAAAGACAAGTGATGACGACAACAGGAGCAAAGGGTGCATCTCTGTCAGAACTGCAACTCATACGACGGTCACTTTGGTCTGGAACCATTGCTTTTCTTTGGGTGGTCAAATCGAAGTCCCGGTTGAATTGGTCTGTCAGGTAATTTAGGTTCAAAAGTGTTTCTACAGCTCTTTAGGACCCAGAAACCTATAAAACATCATCTGCAGCGAA
Source organism: Enteromius paludinosus (assembly GCA_032361165.1). Lineage (NCBI taxonomy): Eukaryota > Metazoa > Chordata > Actinopteri > Cypriniformes > Cyprinidae > Enteromius > Enteromius paludinosus. The sequence continues at coordinate 2,355,177 of JAUMHQ010000024.1, read as the reverse complement.
CATAATCACAAACACATTGAGCAGCACCACATACATTCACCTTTCATTTTCAATCGGCCTTTCACGTCATATGAAGGTTGCATGTCTTCATTTACCCAAAAGAAACAGTGCATAAAATGAGTTATTAACGCAACCATGAACATTACATTTCTATGCAGCAAACTAGCGATACAGCTACACGCCACTCAGTGCACAAATACCTACACAAGTACTTCCAAATCACTAGAAGCGCTCTAAACACAGCAACAAAAGCATGAACACATACTACGTATACACTCACACTCATCCAGGATCTCATGCACACTGATAACCCACCCCTGACCCCCGTCAGGGTGGAGCGGAGAAAGATACGGAGATTTCCCAGAATTCATCATCATCGGTTTCAGAGTGCAATGGCGATGATGTCGAGAGAATGGACATGGGGATGATAAGTCCTGCGCCTTGCACTGAGCCATATGCCCTGCCTGCCTCTATATAGTGTCAGATTATGCTGAAATGATGAGATTTCAACAAACAAAACAGCCAGCATCTCTTTGAAACAGGACATGGCCGCAGACTCAGCATTTGATTATGCACCATCAAAATGCTGCCATTATTACATTTATCAGCATTGCTTAATTTTAAATGGACGTTTTGCTTGAGCAACTGAATGAAAATCTAGGTAATGCATTATTTTCCAAAAAAGTAATCATAACATGTGTTACG
>JAUMHQ010000024.1:2336301-2354372 GCA_032361165.1 Enteromius paludinosus | reverse complement strand
ACGTTTTGCTTGAGCAACTGAATGAAAATCTAGGTAATGCATTATTTTCCAAAAAAGTAATCATAACATGTGTTACGGAAAAATGCAGCTGCTACATTGTGCTGTTTTGTCCTCTAGATACATTTAAGTCATCTGTCTGTCTGTATAATCTCTAGTTTTCCACATAAATCGTTTTTGAATAAGTCCATATTTAATCTAGTTTAATTGACTGGTTGGGAAGTACGGGTGCATATGACTTTGTGCAGGCAAGGTGCGGTGTGTGTGTGTGTGTGTGTGTGTGGACAAGTCCAGTGTACATACAGTGGATGTGGGAGGAGACAGAGGTGGAGTGGGCGGGTCACAGTCAGGTGAGTCGTTACCTGTGCATTCGCAGTGGGACGGGTGCAAGGCGGGGCTGCACTAGGATGGACTGCCGCCTCCCCTAAGAGAAATCACCGTATCTCATCAACACACGACAGGAGAAGAGGAGAGGAAAGAATCGTGTGTATGTAAGGGTGTGGGCCTGTGCATCAATCCCAGCAGGCAAATCGAGACGGGATCGACATGCACGTGGACATACGCACGCACTCACACAAAAATACATACAAATTCCCAGACGAACATTTAAATGTCCACCAAAATACACACACAAACCTCACCACATAAGTCAAGGGCAAACAAAAGCTCTCAGTGCCATGTTGGTCATCGTAATGATTTTGCAGCCAACATGCAGCTACAAGCTAAACAAAACACTTCCCTTCAAGTACAACAGAGTACTTTTTCAGCTCTCGAAATCCCAATAATCTGCAAAGAGGGACATGTGCACCCGACATAATAAAAGTGGCGGGGAACAAAAACAAACACAACAGCTTGTGAACGTCTGCCAAGCACATGAGCAAACACAGAACTGACAGAGACGCATCGTTAAAAACTACAGGAACAGTTCAAAGCCAAACACAAACTTCTCTCTTGCAGAAATCAGAGTGGCTCTGGAAGAGAACGCGATCGGTTTTAATGTGGAATGAGTTTTTATATTTCACACTACCTGTCAGATGCACATATTTAATCAAAACTACGGCAAACACTAACTGTAAAATGTTAATACAGTTTCTATTTGAACATATTTTAAAATGTCATTTATTTCTAGTGATGCAAAGCTGATGTTTCTGCAGCCATTACTCCAAAAAACAATATTTACAATAATAAGAACCATTAATAATTATTATAATAAGTGAATAACAATAAATGAAAATAACAATAATAATTAATTCAGAAATAATCAGGAATAAGTTATATTTAATATGCTACAGTAATATATCGCAATTTAAAATGGTTTATTTTAAAATACATTTTTTCAATAATGTAATTATATGAATATAATGATATTTTATCAAATAGGATTGTATAATATATAATACATTTTTATATATATGCATAATAAAATACAAAACATTTTAATTATAATGCATTGATAATAGTGATGCTATTTTACAGTATTGCAGCTCAAATAAATGAGCCTTGGTTAGCATAAGAGACATATTTTAAGATCTTACAAAAAAAAAAGAAGAAAGAATTACTTTTGACTGGCAGTGAAAAAATATTGTTTTATTTAATTTCTGTTTATTATGAAGTAACTATTATGTCAATACAAATATGTAATATGTATAAGCTTTTTTATTTATAAGCTTTACCTTATTATGTAAGTTAATAAGACTATATTAATTAACATTTGTTTGGGTAGTAAACATGTTTCCTTTCTGAACCCCTGCAGTCTCACCTCTTCCAAACATCTTCTGAAGCCCACCTGAGCTTTTCTTCCACACGCTAATTGTATTGTGCAGGAGAATCTGTGCTGACTGCGCTGAACGTCTGTCTGCGGTTCTGTCCACTCAGCAGCTTTGCTGATCCCTCACTCATATGTGCAGCAGCTCACTCGTTTTATCTCCTCTTATCTTGTCAGAAACAGGATTATTGATTTTTTCCTTTCAAAGTCAGATCGGAAGTCGATGCCGATCCTGCTGGAGCGTTTGCTCAGAGCGGTCGAGTGACGTGTGCACACACTGGAACTACTGAGAATTTGGTGTTTGTTGTAACATACAGTACAGCGATGCACCGTGTATGACAAATCAAAGCACAAAAAAGAAGCAAGGGATGATGCATGGAAAGAAACATGAAGCGTTTGACGTCCCCACAGAAGGAACTGGAGTTTAAAGTTTAGCTGAATATCTTTCCACTCGAGGTAAAGCAACACTGAGCAAACAATGCTTCAATCTAATTAGTATTTGTCAAATAATATTTGTACTTTCTATTATCCCATTGGGAATATTTCAATAATATCTACAAGAAAGTTTCTCTTAGACAGCAATAAGACTGAATGGAAAGCAAAAGGAGACTTTGGCCTGAGAAAAAGACCCTTCTTTTAGAAGAAATCGCAACGGTGTCTCAAACTATGCTCAGATTTGCCAAGATATTATATCTCCAATCACATTACAACAACATTTTAAAATACATTTTACAGTAGGTGCAATGTTTTAATAATTAATACCTAAATAAAACATAATTAAGAACATTAATATAGGGGTCACATCTCATATAGACATTTTTATTGTTAAATTATTTCCACATTTGGGGTCAGCAAGGTTTTTAAATCATTATTATTCTTTTTTTAAATAATATTTTCTTTTAGCAAGGATGCATTAAACTAATCAAAACTAACAGAGAAGACATTTATAATGTTTCAAAATATTATTTTTTTTTAATAAAAGCAGTTTTTTGAATTTTCTATTTATCAAAGGAGGACAAAAAAAAAATGTTTTCCACAAAAATATGCAGAAAAAAACTTTTTTAACAGTGATATTAATCAAAAATATTTTGTGAGCATACTAGCATGATTTCTGGAGTAATGACGCTGAACTTTCAGATTTTCATCACAAAAATAGATGACATTTCAAAACATATTAAAATAGAAAAGTGTTGTTTTAAACTGTAATAACATCTTATTTATTTTTTTCTTCTAATTATTATTTTATTTATTTATATTTAATTAACAAATATGAGCATAAAAGACTTCTTTCCTACAGAGTCCAAACTTTTGACCACTTGCATACAATAATATACCTCGACTTTTTCGGACTAGAGAAGACTTAAAGTTACACTTTTGAATTATTCTCAAGAAAAAGAAAAAGTTCCTCTTGACATGACCCCTTTTAGTCTTCTCTGAGCACCCTTCCTTTGGGATGCTTCAGTTTTAGCATCAGCATCAGAATTCAGTGCTACTCTTCCTCAAGCGGATTAAATCTGTGATCTGTGAGTTCTGACCTACAAATCATCACACGTCAGCGATGGAAATCAGTCCTGTAAAGCGTTCAGACGGGCAGAGCAAACGAGCAAAGACATTCCAACAGAAACACAGATATACAGACACGCAAACAACGGACAGATCAGTCCAGGAGAGACCCAGAATGAGATGACAGACCTGATCTGCGAACATCCTGGGCTTGTGCTCCGGCACCACCCCTACCCTCAGCTCGTCTTCCACAGCCATGAGTCTTCATAAGAAACCCAAGGAGAGAGAAACAACGAGAAAGAGAAAGACATTATTAGTTCCGGTTATTAAGATCAGACATTAGTCAGATAAAAAGCTTTGGATTGTGGTCTAAACTGTAATAGTTTTGGCCCAATCTGGAAAGCCTTTTGTGAGAGTTTCCATCAAAAATATGTCACATAATGACATATTTCCATCATCCCATGGGAATAAGGGAGCTGCTAAATGAAAATGGGCCAGGTTGTGCGGTTTCTAGCGACGACTGCCGCTCTTACTGGCAGCTTATTTCAGCAATTACACGCCATTGAAGTGGCCGCCAGCGCGCATCAATGTGACGTTTGGTTCATACACAAACAGGGATGTTTTCATATCCCCATCAACATTTCCTCTCTGGAAATGGCATCGGGTGCTGTTTTGAGGCAGAACAAACCACTTTAATAGGCCTAAAACTGGTGCGATCATCCACTGAACAATGGCTTTGCAAGAAATGATGCGTCTTGCTTGATATATGTCGACAAGACAGTATGAGCACATGACAAGTGACATTAAACGCATGCGTTCCGGTGTTTGTTGTTTTGATGTATGCTGATATGAAATGGTACATTTATTGATTGCATGATGACTTATTCTAGTATTCAGCATAAGTAAAGAATGAATTGCACAGTTTAGGTTTAAAACAATGTGACTGGATATTTTATTCCATTGATAAACGTACATATATGCTTGTACAAAATTGAAATGCAAAAGTAATAAAAAAAACAACAACAACAACAACAAAATGTAAAGACAAAATAAGTGCTTCAGGACTTCTAAAAAAAGCCAGAATCATCCATTTTATTTCAAGTCCGCTCATGTCTTTCACAACAAGGTGATTTTTTGTTTTTATTAACAAAGGTCAGACACATTTCACAAGCAGAGGTCAGAAGAGAAGGAATCGTTAATAAAACTTCATTGTGCCATTTAACATTGCTACAGTATGAAGGCATGTTTATCGCACACAGTTCGCTACAAGAATTAAATATTTATCTTGTGTACAGAATATATATATATATTATCTATACTCTATATTTCTGAATAAATAGCTTTTAAAAGAATTTATAGGGAAGCAATGTCTTTGTTATTGGTTTCTAACTGGATACACTCATTCTTATACATCAATATCTGCAAGGCTAACAATGAAAGATTTAAAAAAAGGCATTTTTTCAGTGCAAACATTCCATATTCTTCCAAGTCATTGTTTATATCAACAACACATTGCAAAAAAAAGATTTTCTAAGAATTCATTTCAGTCCTAAATTAATTCAATATTTATGTTTCTTCATCTATAATTCATATCTCTATGTTTATTTCACAAACAGCACCACACAAAATAGGATATTTATAAGTGCCTGTATCACAGCTCACTTACCTCAGGTTTATTATTTCATACTGCATCTTGATATCGCACATGAAACGTGACACCGAAACATACTGAACACAACTAGGGTTTGTTGTGTTAATATTTATCTGTTAATGTGAAAACAAATCCAGGTCACGTTTCACCTCAAAATCCAAATATATGTATTTTGCTTAAAGCAAAGGAAGCCCATTTTATGCTGTGACAACGTTTGTGCATTTACTTAATAGAAAACCATAAATGACATGATAATTTGCATAAAATATTATAATATATTTATATAAATATATTCTATATTATTTAAAGTAAATATTGAATATTAAAGATATTTGCAATTTGCGTATACACTACCAGTCAAAAGTTTGGAAACAGTAAGATGTTTTATATTTTTTAAAAATGTTTCTTATGTTCATCGAGGCTGCATTTATTTGATCAAAAATACAGGAAAAAAAATAATATTGTGAAATATTATTGCGATGTAAAATACTAGTTTTATATTTTAATATACATTTAAATCTAATTTATTCCTGTGATACAAAGCTGAATTTTTTTGCATCATTACTCCAGTCTTCAGTGTCACATGATCCTTCAGAAATCATTCTTAATATGCTTAATATGTTTTTGGAACCTGTAATATATATATATATTTATATTTAGGATTCATGAATGAATAACATTTTTAAATCTTTAAATTTTTTTAAAGCATTTATTTTAAATATTTGTAATATTTATATTCTTAGAAAATATTTATATTTTTCATAAATGCTGTTCTTAATAACTTTTTATTCATCATATAATCCTGTAAAAAAGTATTGCAGTTTCCAAAAAAAAAAAAAAAACTTGCCATCACGACTTTTCCAACATGATAATCCTAATAATAAATCATTAGAATGATTTCACTTTAGACTAGAGTAATGACTGAGAGAAATTCAGATTTGCATTACAGAAATAAATTATATTTTAAAGTATATTAAAATAGAAACTCATTATTTTAAATGCTAAAAATATTTCACAATATTATAATTTTCTGTATTTTTGATCAAATAAATGCAGCCTTGAAAAACATAAGAATCATTTAAAAATCTTACCGTTTCAAAACTTTTGACTGGTAGTATATACATATTAATGAATTAATTTAATGATTTGTATATATACATACACACAGTTAAAAAAAAACTAAATTAAAAGATAAAATATATGCTTAAATGAATGATTATCAATTCATCTTTAATACTTTCCTTTTTATTTTGGAGTGCAACATGACCTTGACCAGGTTTTGTGAGATTAAGCCATGAATTTAAACATTAGGAATCATACACGAGGCTTGTGTTTGGATACAAGCAAACACAAGCCTGTTTCTGAAGTTTTATTGCATATTTGAAAACCCATGCTCTTGACGCTGAAACTGATATTCCCGCAAGGCCTGAACAACTGAAAGCCAAATGTGATGAGTAGCGGTCGACACATGAGAGCGCTGTTCTTATGATAGCACATAGAGATATGGAAAACATGAACATCTGACATATGATCTATCCTGATGACTTTCATCACACAGTATGTTCCAGAACACAGTGAAGAGAGAAGCGGAGAACTTGAACAGGCAGCTCAGGAAGATGTTCTGCTACAATCACCGATGGTTATTTGGAAGAGAAATCGCCAGCACCTTTTCTACGTTCAAGATCAACAGCCAAATAAAGGCTTTTTAAATAATCAAACATTATTATTGCAGATATGCTGAAATAATTCACACTCCCTCATCTCATTCTTAAACCTGTAGTACTTGTATTGCTCTCTATTTATATGCTTCAAATAGGATTTTTAGTATCCAAAAGCACAATAAATAAATACATATTACTTATTTCCTTTTGTGTTCCACTGAAATCTCATACAGGTTTGGAACGACATGAGGGTGAACAAATATTCACACAATTTTTATTAATGGATGACCGAGCCTTTGCAAATGGCAATTTTCCTTTTGGAACAAGGAAACATTTTCTCTTCAGCTCAAGCACAGTCTGTCCATGTGTCTCCTCAGACGGCAGTGCTTAAAATGACAAATGTTTACTGCAAACACACGAGGCCTCCATTACAAACACATCCCGCTCATCCTGAGATCATTCCAGTAAGGTATTGCACTAATACATGTCAAGGAGGGAAGAGATTTGATGATTTATATTTTTATGCCCTTTTGGGAGTAAGAACCAGGCCTCCCTTCATCATCTGAGTGTCTTGACTCCATGTCTTCATTCCTAGAATTGGATTAAAATAGCAATATACTCTGTGACATAAAATATGCGGTAAGTGCTGCATTACAGGAAGTTACATCATTATTTCATCAACCAATGGGTGGGGTGATGTCATTTATAACAGTGAACAAAATATTGGAAGATGGATCTCTGTAGATTCACACTGCTGTAAAGAATCCAAATAACACAGTAATAAAAATGGGGAGGAAATGAACCCGGTTCATCAATTAAAAGTAGCTTTGTGAGGAGACACAACATGGCAATTACAAGACTGAGATGTCCATGTAAAATTAATATGAGAGTCGCTTTAGAGAACCCCTTGTAAAATGTATAAAACATATACATAGTGACCCTAAAAAGTATTTGGACATCTGCATTATTCTATAAAAAAATAAAAAATAAAATAAAATAATATGCTGTAAGTGCAAATTAAAATAGAAAGGAAGTAATTCAAAGAAAGTTGAATTATTTTAAAATAATTTAGAAAATAAAATTTTATATAATAATAATATTTTTATTCAGCAAGGATTGATCAAAAGGGACAATAACGGCATTTTTGCTCTTATAAATTTATATAAAAATAAAGGCATTTATAATGTAACAAAAGATTTATATTACAAATAAATGCATTGATAATAATAATAATAGCATATTAGAATGATTCTGAAGGACACATGACACTGAAGACTGAAGTAATGATGCTGAAAATTCAGCTTTAATTCACAGGAATAAATTACATTTGAAAATGTATTCAAATAGAAAACAGCTAATTTAAATTGCAATAATATTTGACAATTTTGTACTGTATTTTTGGTTAAATAAATACAGCCTCAATGAGCAGATTTCTCATGAGCAGTCTTCTTGCAAAAACATTTGCACTTTTGAACAGTAGTGTATATAATGCATTGTGAAAGTGTTTTTGTGCTACATTTCTTGGCACTTCTTGACTTTTTGATAGTACAATATTTTGTTATCTAATGCAATGCCATTCATATATATATATATATATATATATATTAGTTTGGTTTAATAATACAAATACTTTTTGGGCCACCATTTCTAAACAGCATCACATAAGGGGTTTTTGTCGAAGGAACAGAAGTACAGTAAGTACACAGCGAGTGTCGCTCAGTGTTTCTCCAGCCTCTTTTTTGTCATATTACCTGTCAATAATTCCTTTAATTTGGTTGTCTTTCTCCATCTGCTGCTGTCTCAGTCTCCTCTCGCTGTCATCCAGTCGGCTCTGATACTGCAGCAGAATTTTATTGGTCTGCTGCTCCTGAGTTAACAGCCTCCTCTCGTACTCCTCCAGCTTGCGGTGTGACATCATCAGACGCTCCTTCAGAGAGTTGATCTCCTCCTCGTATTCACGCACCTGCGTCCAGAGAAGAGAGGAGGACAGCATGCCTGTTATCAGAGCAGATGTTACGCTTTTCTTGACGGCTTCCTTGAGAGAGTAAGGGAATGGGTTGGTGAGTGAGTAACTAAAAGTGCATAAAAGTTTTTAAACTTAAAAGTATAAAATAAAAGATAAAAAAATAAATAAATAAAATTTAATTCAATAAAAAAAGTAAAATGTTAATAAATTTTTTGTTATTTTGTTATTTATTGTTATGTTATTGCAATCTGGTGAACAAAAAAAAGTTTTAAATAAAATACATTTTGTAAAAAAAAATCATACAAAATGAAAAAAGGTTAAAATAGTGTTTTACATTCTGTCTATTAAATGGTTTTAATCAATTTTTAAAATTTAATTTAAATCTATTAAAAGCCTCAAAATGTGCTAAAAGCATTAAAAACTACTTAAAAGTAAAATATAATTAAAATTACATAAAATAATACAAATTAATTAAATAAATTCTAAATAAGTTTAAAATAAAAAAAGCATGATAAAATAAAATAATTAAAATATATAAATAAAATTTTAAACAACAATATATTATCTATTAAATGGAGTTAATAAACTGCAAGGCAAAAAAGTAATAAAAAAAAGGCAATAAAGTACTCCCAGTGTTAAGCGTTGGTGATTCACCGCGAAACTAAAAGTAGTGGACATTTACTTATCTTATTCCAAAATCCTTTCTTTCTTCTGTGGAACATAAAAGGAACATTTCTGAAGTATGTTCTGCCCACAAGATTTTTCACAATTTTACTAAGAGAGAAAGCCATACAGGTTTAGAATGGCATGAGGGTGAGTGTATAAAAGAGTTTTGTGTATTTTTGTCGTTTTCAGAACAGTGTGGTTTTTCAAGTAATGAGCAGCCTTTAGCTTTTGGCCAAAATTTGGTTTACAAGCAAGCATGGTATTGTTCCCTGCAGCTTTTTCACAAGGAACGTGTCATTCATGCATGAAAATGTTGCCCAGGTGGACAACAACAGTGGATGCAAATGAGCAAATTCTCCTTCCAAACCCCACGGGAATGAGAAAATGCATTTTAAAAAAGGCTGATTCATAGCTGAAGATGAAGCTGTCCTTTAATAGGCACGCTGTGAAACAATGAAAAGCGTTTGTGTGTCACCTCTACACAAATTTGCACAGAGGAGACCAGAGGGTCAAGAGCAGCCGGGAGGGACATGCTGCTCTCTCCTGAAGTCTGTTTACTGCAGAAGGCTCATTCTCATTTGATATTTAAATAATGCATAAACGTGGCTGCCAGCACCATCTGTTGCAGAGGTGAAAGACATGATATGCATTTCCTTGACACCTGTGTGCTGAGTGTCTTGTAGTCTGTTAGCTTTCTATAACATTACAATATTTGTTGGTATGAATATAATAAGCCATCAGAAGACATGTAGTATAGCTAGTAGAGTAAGAGAGAAACACACCCTGTCCAGCCGCGACTCATCCATGCTCTTTGAATACTCCTTGAGTTTGTATTCCTCTCGGTCGATGCGGGAGCTCTCTATGTCAGCAGAAAGATGGGGCATGTTGGACACCCAGGCGACCGTCCGCTCAGAGGCAGGGGTCGAGGGGTTGAGGGAGGTTGGAGATTGGGAAGAGCCCTGAGGACAAAAACACAAGATCAAGTAAGTGTTGAGACTGAAGTCCGGGTTGCATCTTTAATGTTCACACTACAGTTTCACGTTGGTAAGATTTTATGCTCACAGAGAAACTCACACTGTAAAAATAATTTCATTTAAAAAAAGTGTTCTATTTGAATATATTGTAAAAATGTAATTTATGCACTGCAAAATCTTCAGCATCGTTGTCACATGATCCTTCAGGCATTATTCTAATATACTGATTTGCTGCTTGTTTCTTATTAGCAGTGTTTAAATCTTATACTGTAGCTGCTTAATATTTTTGTGGAAACTGTGATACATTTTTTCAGGATTATTTGATAAATAGAAAATCCAAATGAAAAGCATTTATTATTAAAGACACATCTTTTTAGCCAAGCATTCGAATAACGCATCTCAACCTTTCCAGCAGTTATATCTGATCAGATGTTCATTATTAATCTTTTAGCTCTGGTTTAACAAATCTTCATTTTCTTAGTTTGAACAGCAGCTACGCTAATGTTGTTCCTTTTTGTTCTGTTTCAACCATGGGATTGTCATCCCGTGGTAACTAGGAATTAACAAGGTCCAGCCTGGATCCAGAACACTAATCAAGAGATGATGCCAACCCCACAACCCTGAAACAACACACAGCACTACCGAACTCTGCTACTAATTTATAATGTTCTTTGTCTGTTCGATTATGTCATTAATTGATCTTTACCTAAAATCTATGCCATATGTACAAACTACTACTACATATTGAATTGAATTGAATTTATTCCTCATTATTCAACATTATAATTTCTGTTACTGTCTCTTAAGAATTTTACATTAAAAAATGCATGAATTAATCTCATAATAATTACTAGTTCTGCATGCTGGTAAATTTTTTACCCTAGCCCCGTGTAGCATTTTATATATTTTATTTATTTTATATACTTATTTTAGTCCCTGTGTAGCATTTCATATATATACATTTTATTTAGATTTTTTTTGTATTATGTTTCATTGTGTAAATTAGCTGTATTTTTTAAGTTATTATTATTTAATGAAGACAACTCAACAGCACTTGGGTGATACCAACTGGAATGCAGAATAATAAAAAAATACCTTTGAACATTTAAAAAGCGTTATCTGTTTTTGCAAATTAACTTTTTTCACTAGCACACCATGTCTTTATTACTATATCAACCAGATTTTTCCTTTGTTGGTTGATTAATATTGCCTTTAAAAACATGCAAAAATGTTATAACAAGATATCGTTGATTAAATTGATTGTTGACTCAAATCTCCCTGTGTAGTATTTTTTAAATGATGAATTATTTTTTTTTATTTTACTACTGAATCTTAAAAGTGTTCAACTTTAATTAGATCCTCATTGTTTTTCTGTGATGAATATTATTAAGTATATTTAAATATACTGTTTAAATGAATATTTTATTAAATGATTTCCCATTTAATGGCTTTAATAATAAACTTTTAAGGTCCCCACTTTCCCCCCAAGATTTTCCTTCATAAGACGTAACTAATTTTACAGACATCACACACAAAATACATATCTATGTGAAGGAAGCTAGACAAAAGCACATGGAGAGTGAAGAATGGTTTCTGATTGGAACACCTGTTTGCTCATGGTAGGCTTGAGCAGATGCTGTTGCTGGATCTGCTGTCGTTCCTGATGTGATTTGGATTGCTGTGTGGACTGCGGCGTCCCGCCCTGAGAGCCCTGCGATCCCTGGCTCTCTCTGGTGGAGCTCTGCTGATGCGGCAGGCCAGGAGGGGTGCTGTCTTTGACGGACAGCTGCTGCCGAGGGCCCTGCTGCCGGCCCCCGAAGCCGGACTCCGGGGACTGGAGCAGGTTTCCGCTCTGGGGCCGGGTTTTGCCCGCAGGAGCGGCGGCGGCAGAACTCACAGAAAGCTGATGTGAGGGTTGCGATTTCATGCGCTGCGTGGGAGGAGCCATGGAGCTTTGACGGACAGGCTGAACGGTGGTGGGAGGCGTGGCGAGCGATGAATGAGATGTGCCGGTCTGTGATGCCATGCCTGCCATCTGCTGCTGCTCCTGGTCACCAATAACAACCACCGCTTATCTCAAAAACACTTTCCCAGATATTCAGTACAGAAAGTATGAAATCCATGAAGTACAATAAGAATCAAACACAAGAGAACGCTGTGGGAGTGAATGAACTAAAGTTGCCACTGAATATTTCCACGTGCATTTTTACTAAATAAGCCAATATAAGTTTTCAAATCACTACTGTCACCTGAGCTTTGGTTGGCTTAAAAGATAATTAACATTGCAAAATATGATCAATTTCACATTAAGTTAGCACAAAACTTTCACTGAACTGAGTTGGATTGTAACGTCTTCTGTAAATCTGCTTTGAGGTTGTTTCATAATTGATGAACTTTGCACGAAATGAACTGAATCAACATTGAACTAAATGAAGAGGAATAATGACACTAGAATCTTCTGCAAAGCTGCAGAACATATCTTATATCGGAGTCAGATTTGTTTTGGAACTGGGACCGGTTGTTAGTGAATTAAATCAACATGAAGTGACTTGAGCCAATTAATGATCCTACTGCTTTCTGAGGAGCTGTTCAATTGATGAATTCAATTCATATTTTATATAGTGTTATATGAATGTGACAAGACACTGCATTTTTTCAAGACATTTTAGATCGATGTTTATATCTGGCAGTGGAGGCAAAAAAAAAAAAAAAATAGAACTTAATTTAAAGGGAAAAACAGTTAACAGTTAGTCACTTAAATTTGTAACTTTTCTTTTTTCTTGACGAAAACAAGACTTAAGTATATGTATCTTGATTCAAAAATGCTTACATATTTGAACTGGAAATAATTTTTTAGAATAGAGAAATTCTGTACTAATGTCAAAATGGTACTCTCTCAAAGGTCTTTCAAAAATGGTCAAGAAAGGTGCTCAATGAGGCTTTTGATCATGGTACGGCCATATTTTCATTTTGGAGTAACTTGTACATTAAAGGGTTAGTTCACCCAAAAATGCAAATCAAGGCATCCTATAGGTTTATATGAGTTTGTCCTTTCAGACGAATCCAATCAAAGTATTATAAAGAATTGTCTTTGCTTTTCCAAGCTTCATAAAGGCATGGGAAGGTGTTTGTGTTCAACAGTCCAAAAGAAATCTATCCATGATAAAACATGTTTTAAATAGATCCTGGGGGTGAAATAAAGGCCTCCTGTGTGTTTGCAAAAGCAAAATAAGTAAAGTAACCTTATTTTACAAAGAAAAACAGTCTCCTCTTGGCTCCAGCATTTTTTCCCCTCCAACATCTTTACAAATCCTCTTTTTGTGCTTCTGATTTTTGACCACCGTTTTGTTTTGTCCTCTCTCTGTCGTGCTTCTGCATTTGCATTTTAATATGGATGATGCACTTTATTGAACAGCTTTGGGACTGTTGAACAAAAACCCCCGCACATGGCATTATAAAGCTTGGAAGAGCAAGGATCATTTTTTATATAACTCCGCTTGGATTAGTCTGAAAGACGAAAGTCGTTTAAACCTAGGCTGCCTTGAGGGAGAGTACAACAGACTAATTTTCATTTTTGGGTGAACTAACCCTTTAAGATTAAAATGATGCAAAGCCATTAGAAGCGGTCGAGGAAATACCTGCATGTGCATGGAGATCTGGCGTCGCCCGTAATCGCTCTGGTTATGGCGGCTGTAGTCGTCGCTGTAACTGTGCGAGTGAATGATGCTCGGCTGACCCAGATGAGGGCCGGGTCTGAGGGTGGAGAGGTCCTCGCTGCGGGAGAAGCCGCCGTGGGCGAACTGCGGGATGTAAGAGGGGTGAGAGGCGTCCGGCTCCGGGGCCAGCAGGAGAGGAGGAGGAGGTTGAGCTCGACTGTGCTGGTGGTGAAGCTGAGGGCCATCAGCAGCCAGGTGGAAGAGAGGGTTCTGGAAGGAGAGGGGGTAGCGGAGAGCGGCGGCTTGCTGCTGCTGCTGCTGGGACAGCGAGTCGGTGGTGGTCCCCATCTGGCTCAGCTGACTCAACCTCAGACCCCCGGACATACTGGAACCACCGGATCCGGCCGACATTCGTCCTCCGGCACGCAGCTGGCCTCCAAGGCCTCCTCCCAAGCCCGCGAGCCCACCGTAGCTGCCGAGGCCAGCAATCGAGGCCTGGGAAGAGTTGAGCATGTCCCCCATAGACTGCAGGTTAGAGACGCTGTTCATTCTTGAGTCCTGGAGGTCCATCATAGAAACATTTTCATTAACACCTACAGCAGAACCTAGAGGCGAGTGCGCTGCAGATACCCGCCGTGCGCTGTAGGTGTGGCCGATTCCGAACGTGGCTTGAAAACGTGAGTGTATTAACTTAAGGGTTAAAAGGAGTCATTCACCCAAAAATGAAATTTCTGTCATTATTTACTCATGTCGTTGAAAACCCAAATGCTGTCATTTTTTTCAGTCGAACTTACCATTTTTTTGCTTGAAGGGTTGGTTCACTCAAAAAGGAAAATTCTGTACTTAATTTCTCACCCTCATGTCCTTCCAAAACCCATAAGACCTTTGGTCATTCTCGGAACATGGGATTTTTTTGATGATATCAGAGAGCCATCTGACCCTCTGTAGACAGCAATACAACTGAAATGATCCCAGATCCAGAAAAGTAGTAAAAACATCGATAAAACAGACCATGGGACATCAGTGGCTCAACTTCAGTTTTGCGATGCTAGGAGAATACTTTTTTATTCAAAGCAAACAAAAATAACACAATTTACTCAACCATTCTTCTCCCCAGACTTATGTCTTCTGCCATTTTATGGACTTTCCACTAGGCGTAAACAACTGCAGATTATGCATGTGCTTTCCCCC
Organism: Enteromius paludinosus; assembly: GCA_032361165.1. Classification (NCBI taxonomy): domain Eukaryota; kingdom Metazoa; phylum Chordata; class Actinopteri; order Cypriniformes; family Cyprinidae; genus Enteromius; species Enteromius paludinosus. The sequence continues at coordinate 2,339,342 of JAUMHQ010000024.1, read as the reverse complement.
AGATGTAAACATGGCCTATTACGTCAAATGCGTTAAAGCGTTGCGATACTCTCAAAAATGGCAGAAGACGTTCGTCTTGGGAGAAGAATGGAGATAAATTATGTTATTTTTGATTTCTTTGTGGAAAACAATTTATTCTCGTAGCGTCAGAAACCTGAAGTTGAACCACTGATGTTAAAAAGTTTTTTAACAAGGTTTTTACTGCATTTCTTAACCTGAATCATTTCAGTTGTATAGCTGTCTATGGGGGGTCAGATGGCTCTCTGATGTCATCAAAAATATCTTAACTTGTGTTCTGAAGATTAACGAATGTCTTACGAGTTTGAAACGACATGAGGGTGGGTAATTACCGACTGAATTTTCATTTTTGGGTGAATTAACCCTTTAAAAGCATGCTGCCACATTATATTCATTTGCTTATTATGCATAAAAAACAATATTTTTTGTCTAAAAAATTCTGATTGCGTAAATTGGTGCTTTAAACGATTAATCGCATCAAAAACAAACGTTTTATCTGTCTATATCTATTATGCATATATAAACACACACATACAGTATATATTTGTTAAATATTTAAATGCATATATTTATATTATATAAAATATATTTCATATATAAACAGAAAATTGTTCTTAAATATATACATGCATGTGTTTGTGTGTGAATATATACATATATATATATATATATATATATATATATAATATCTATAATATACACAGTACACAGTCATTATTAATCGCTTGACAGCACTAATGTAAATATACGGCATATTTAAAATGAAGACAAAAAACATCATAAAAAGTAATACCCAAATAGATTTTTTAATGGCTCATTTAAATGAAATGATTAAAATAATTTTCAAATAAACAAAAATCACATAAAAATGACAAATGATAGCTTTTAATTAGTTTGACATGACATTTATAACTTATTAAGAAAATAATTAGAGAAGAATTATATTTAATTCAACAGTTTTTACATGAGAGAATGTAATTTAACTGAATTCAAAACCTTTGTAACAAAAAAAAAAAAAAAAAAAAAAAAGATAAAGTACCTTTAAAAAAATGGCACTATGTATCAGTCTGAGGCAAAACATAACATGGCAAGTGACTTTAGCATTAAATTATTATTTTAAAAATTCTGTTAAATCATATATTTTAAGAAGATCTTGAATATGGTGCACACATGATATGGACTTCTTTTATAGTGCTGTTTTAACAGCATTGGTAACTACAAAAAATGAGTGTGATGCAATTTTGCAGTAAATACTCACAGAATTCAAATTTTTGGGTGAACTATTGCTTTTATGTCAGGACCCTGAATCCTACATGGTGATGCAAGACTAAGGTAAAGAATCTCTATCGTAAGTATTAACTGCACCCACATCATCTCGTAGCCCTCTTTCCATGCTCGGGTGGTATTTGACTCTGCAGTAAGCAGGTCAGTGGCGCTTCCTTCTCCCACAGGAACAAAGCCAACCCTCAGATTTGCTGGTGAAACGTGTGCTAGGGAGCGAGCTGTTATTCATATGACAACTGGGACCAGACACTGACCACAGTCATGAAAGATTTCTAAATACAAGGGGCACCCCCTCACCCTATAAGAGCACTGCCCTGTGGGACTTACCTTTGGGTCTGGATCAGTAATATCAGAACTGCTAGTACAGTACGCTGGACTGGAGCGGGCCAACGGGGGACGGGCGACATAGAAAACGTCTTTAGATGAGGCTCGGTGAGGATGATCGCGGTCCGTAAACCCCCCCATCCCGGCCCGGGACGGAGGGGCACCACCACTGGACATGGCTGAAGTTGGAGAGGGTAGGCGAGTGATCTCGACTGAACTATGTGAGATATCAGAAAGTTAACATGGAAAATCACATCCATGCTAATTCTCTCCACATTCAAGACATTCACTTCCAACTTCCAAAACCTAGCGAGCCATATGATGTGATATTTTATTAGGGGTTCAAGCACATAGCGCTGAAACCCTTTTGTAATGGTTAGGATTTTTTTTTTTATATAACGTTATTATTATTCTTCCTCCCTAAAACTGACTGTGTAGCCTAAACCAGTAGAAAACGGCCACTCTAAAAAATTCACATTGTTGCAATCCTTGCATTAACTCGAACAAAAGTGTTGGACGCACCGTTTTCCCGCAAAATTGAGCTATATCCGTAAAAGGGGAGTGGTCAAGTAAACCAATAAGCCAACAAATTATAAAAAAATATAAATAAATAAATTAATTAATTTAATTTTCAAAATGTAAAAAACATGTGACACATGACTCTTAACAATTATGCAAAGTTTCATGGAGATCGGACCATAGGTGGCGCTACAACAGCTGAAAATGCCTCAAAAATACAGATCTTCTATACAAAACAACCTCAAATTTTAGAACATGTTCAGAAACACTAAATCTTTATATCATATGATAGATCTCCTCATTCTTAACAACTTTGCTTTTGGGACTAAATCTGTCAATCAATCTGTTCATTTAATATTCTCAGTTATGTCAAAAACCTACTCATGCAAACTAGTATCAGGTTTGTGGCTCCATCTCGATCAAAAAAATCTTACATTTTGTTCTTTGGTTAGCTATAACAGGGTCATTTAAAAAGGAGAGTGGCCACATATACTCAAATGCCTATAAAACCTAAACAAAAAAACAAAACCTTGTGTTAAAACATGTGACAGATGAGTCTTAGCAAGCATGCAAAGTTTCATAGTGCTGACACTATAGGTAGCACTATAACCATAAAATAAGGCCTCAAAAACACAATATTTGCATGACCTTAAATCCCTCATACATTCACTTATAGACTATATCTTTATAAAATATCACAGATCTCCTCATTCTGTACAACTTTGCCTCTGGGGTTAATGATGTCAATCAAACAGTTTTGACATATAAACACTATAATAGCTAAAACACTTCGACACAGTGTTGTGTAAGACAATGCAATTAAAGGGATAGTTCACCCAAAAATTAAAATTAGATGTTTATTTGCTTACCCCCAGGGCATCCAAGATGTAGGTGAC
>JAUMHQ010000024.1:2309759-2320558 GCA_032361165.1 Enteromius paludinosus | reverse complement strand
ACACAGATATCTCAAATATAATAGGTAGCACACAAATTCTGAATGCCTTTCACAGATCTCAAATGAGCCATTTTAATCTAGATAAAAAAAAATAATCTATGCCCACCCCTAGAAAAGATACACTATCTTATATTCAATAAAAAAATCATGACAGATGCTGTAAAAATATGCTTTATTAATGATATATAAATAGTATGATTAAATTTTACTGAATTATAATTCAACAAATATGCTAAACATATGGTATGGATATGACAAAAACAGGTTTACATTTCATGATTTTAATTAACATCTAAATAAATGCAATGAGAATTGCTGCACCATTAAACAAATTCATTGGAATTCTTTTTAAATGAGTTTGTCTCTTTAGAAATATTTAAAATAGCAAAAGTACACCCTTGACGTTAGAATTTGATTCATTTTTTTCTAAATCTGAAACAAATCTACTATTGTGCTACATGTTCCAGTACATTTTCATAAACCTCAGCATTGCAACTTCAAAGAAATGCTTTTGGTGTAAAAGACCTGGATTGTTTGTAATACGATTATCATTAGTGGTTTTTACCTTGTGCCAGTGTGAGATAGAGGAATCCTAGGAGGACGGCGAAGAAGAAGATGATGAACCGCATGATTTCCCAGAGTCTCTGCTGTAAAAATGAGACAGAAAATCGTCAACCGCTTCACCAGGTACGCTCATTAACACATGCTCTTATGAGAGCCTCTAATAAACCTTATCAGAACCAAAGGCGCACTTTCCACACTTTTTCTCCAGCCTTGACCCTTGAACATCGGTAACAAGAAAGTTCTTTGTGTTGTCAAAAAGCAGTAACAAATTATGACAGATGCTGTAAAAATATAATTTCATCATCTCTGAACAAAACTTGCAACATCAAGACAAACCAACACATTTTATGAGACGACGACTAAGACAAAACTGACTGCAAGCTTTGTTCACGAACATATTGATCTTAATTTATCTTTAGTAAATCATTAATGAATATAGACTGGTAATAACCAGTGTTTAAAAAATAAATCACTCCAATGCATGCAATAGTCACTCTGTCAAATTTACTCTGAAACCCAAGAGGTAAAGGTTACCATTTCAAAGAAAAAACTATTTTTTGCATCATTAAAGATTTTAGAATTTTTAACCATTAGTCACAGTAAAATGATGTTATATATATATATATATATATATACATATTAGACTGCTCACCTTGTTTGTATAGAACAGTGCAGTTTCTTCCCAGTACCAGGATTCTGTGCTGGTTTCTCATCTGCATTGATTTATATTGGACCCAACCCTGTTACCTGAGCCAGGTGAAGCCACATCCCTCATGAAATGAAATAAAAACCTCTGTGAGCAATTTGTCTATCAGGATTTTGAATTTATTCCCTTTGATTTAGATGTGGCTAACCAACATATTCGTTTAAAGGAGGAGTTAATTTACAAATACAAATTTGCTTAAAATATACTCACTCTTAGATCATCCAAGATGCAGACAAGCAGTCCAAACAGCTGATTAAAACATTACAATAATCCACAAGTAATCCACACCACTCAAATAACATCTTCTGAAGCTAAACGCTGCATTGCATTATTCAGTTCACTTCGATGTTACAGATGGGAACTCACCAGAGAGACCTATTGCCTTTGAGCTCTTTACTAAAGGCCAATGAAACATTGGCGTGCAATGATTGCGCTCAGGTGCACCTGATCACTGTAAGAGGGCATGCGCACAGTGCACCTGCAGCTTTTCGCTTCAGAGCCGTTGCTGTTTTGGAGCTGGAGATCCCCTGCTGTTTTTCATGTGTATCCGAAAAAGTGAAGGAAGGATCATTTGGAGGAGTTCCGCAAGACCTGCTCTCTCGTCTGACAGCATTTCTGGGTGGCTGTCAGCGGATCCTGCGGGCTGGTGGCCTTTTTCAAGGCCGGCTGTGCCAGTCATCTGCATTTCCAGTGAGCAATGACCTCTGAGTGCATGGAGTTGCCACGATAGGTCTTCCCTGGGCAACCAGGAGGAAAGAGTATTTTCTTTACGGTTGGTGAAGCATGTTGTTATGGGATGTCGATCCGGCCGTGCGCTTCTGGGTCTGGAAGATTCCTCACCTCTTCGGACGTTCACGAGCGCTGCCTGTCGTGTCTGGGCCGAGAACACACTCAGGCAGCGTTTGTGGATGGTCAATGCATTCATTGCAAACGGATGACCATGGCTACATTGAGGACCCGCCTCTCATTCATGAGCAGGCTCCCCTCGCGTCTTTCCTGTGGGAAAACGTTGGACAGTTCGCTGTTCACGTCTATCGCGGTGAGGCGCTTGGGGGACCTCCAGGTGACCGTCCAGAATGCTCAGTCCGGTTCCGATACCGCACAGACTTCTGCGGCACCGCATAGTCCCGTGGTGCTTTCATTGCCCACTGTTTTATTAAACTAGTGTGCAGCTGGCCTCCGGGGCTCAAGTACGTCTTTCCCCCAGTGAGTCTCATCGCACAGACACTGTGCAAAATCAGGGAGGACGAGGAACAAGTCCTCCTGGTAGCGCCTTATTGGCCCTCTCGGACTTGGTTTGCAGACCTTGCGTTCCTCGCAGCCCCTCCCTGGAAGATCCCCTAGAGGAGGGAGCTCCTTTCCCAGGGGATGGGCACCCTATGGCACCTGCGTCCCGAATTCTGGATCCACGTCTGGCTCCTGGACGAGACACGGCAGACTTCTCCAGCCTCTCCAGCGCTGTTGTAGATTCCATCTCTCAAGCGCGAGATCCCTCTACGAGTGCGCGTCGGGTTAATCCCCCGAGACCACACCTCTTGCCCTCTTGGGACCTAGCTGTCACCCTCGCCGGGCTGTACGGCTATGTGCCCAAGGTTCCCACCTCGCCTTTCCGCGATCAGGTGGTGAACCTGCAAGCTCTGCCCCGGGAGGTGGCAGACCCAGCCTTAGAGTTATTGTGTCCTGTACATTGACCGTACTCAGAGCTTCAGACGCTCTCAGCAGCTTTTTATTTGCTTCGGTGGACAGCAGAAAGGGAATACTGCCACCATACAGAGGTTGGCTCACTGGGTGGTAGAAGCCATCTCCCTGGCTTATTTATACCAGGAAGAGCCTTGCCCCTTAGGACTGAGAGCTCACTCGACAAGGATTATGGGCTTGTCCTATACGCTGGCTCACGGCGCCTCTTCAGCAGATATCTGTAGAGCTGCGGGCTCCGCGTAGAGGCCGTGTCTTCTCGCGTCCTGGATCAGGACAGCAGGTGAGCGAGGAGAAACAAATTTCATTTTTTTTCCACAGTCAGCCAGCAGGCTGTGTTTCCCTTCAATTATATCCATAACATTTTATCGATATATTGTATTTCTTTATTCCACATGCCAGAACTGTGTGTTAACTCATGTGCTCCGCCCTCAACCGCCTGCTTCAGCACCACTGAAAGCAACTCTGTCGCGCCCCCCTTATTGGGCCACAGAGGGTTGGGAAGGTTACGTGCAGATTCCTCTGTTAACGAACTGGAAAAACTAAAAATCTCGCCAATTGGCAGGGGGATCTCCGCGTAACGCGGCCTCAGAGCCGTGGCCCTTTCCATGGGTGTTCCCATCTGTAACGTCGAAGTGATTCGACGTCTAGGTTACGATCGTAACCCACGTTCCCTGAAGGAGGGAACGGAGATGTTACACTTTCTCCTGCCACGACTCTGTTCTTCAGCGAAAACCTCAGGTGCTCAGCGATATACTTTTACAAAAACTAATTTTAAGAACATATAATAAAGCATGTACCTGGAGAACACAAATGAACACACATGATGGCTTGTGCAGAAAGAAAATAGATCGGGGTGGGATCGGGCTCGGACGTACAGTAAATATCTTAATGCCTGTCGGGCTCGGTTACTGCTCTGTCGGACAAGGGCCGGGCTCGGACAGAAAAACACAAGCCGATTCGCACTCTAACCAGCATGTCCTCTAAGAGTACAGCACCAGCCTTCAGACACAAACACATTCATTGTGTATTTCTTATATACAGTTTTACATCATTACAAATTCAGCAAACAAATTTAGAGTTGAATGTGCAACTTGATTATCCAATATAAATATTTTTCAGAAGATGCATTTAAAATCTAAAGAATGATGCATCTGTGTGTGATCACTTTTATAATCCTACAATAGATCTACAGCATCCAATGCCACAAAATCAGTGTGATCATTCATATAAATCAATACCAGTCAGCGTTATTATTTTTTGTGGTAGATCTCTAGATACCAGCGCATTGGCCTCTGGACACACTGGCACCATGATATGCCTGTTGCATATTTCATATGACAGAATACATGAGGCAATAGCACTGGAGCAGAACCGCAAAAACAACAGCAGTGAAAATGAATTGCGTGGCCTTGTGTGACCTCTACCTTTAGGGGGAGCCGCAGATGTCAGTTTCGTATAATCACTATATGGCGCATCTGTAATCATTCAAAAGTTGTCTCACAGTTTACAGTAGAAGACGTGTCTGGAAGAGGAGCCAGACACATGGAAAGGTTTCTGTTATAAAAAAAAAAAAAAAAAGAGCACTGAAGGTCGAGCCATGCACAGAGCCGTCATATCCTAAAATGCAGAGCTAGACGCTCATTATTTTAGCCAAAAAAAAATAAAAAATTAAAGAATGGACTTCCTTTCAACTGATAAGCTAGAATTAGATTTGAAATGGACACATTCAACAGTTGAAACTTAATAGTAAATGCTTTCTGGGAATTTATCTAACATTCATTCATTCATTCTCTTTCTTTCTTTCTATCCACCTAACATTCTATGTATCCATCCATCTGTCTGTCTGTCATCTATCAAGCTACAAATATGCACAAATTATATAAATTATAAAAGGTGGCATTTCTATCATCTGGTTGGCTAAAATGCAGCAATTATGTATTTTTGCTTTGTTACTGCACCAAAATAAGTATCTGCACTTAATCAGAGTAGTTTCATTTTTAGAGTATTAGAATATTTTACTTTTAGCTCCACTACACTCCAGAAAAATATGTCATTGCTGGTAAATCAAAGTGAAGCCATTAATAACTGTGAATGAAAAAATACGCCAATCAGTGTCATTAGTAAAAGTCTCAGTCACTCTTTTTTTTCACATAAAAGTTTAATATTTCAGCTTGAAACACTGGTGCAACTGTGAATATATATATATATACACATTTATTTTTTGTCCATAATGGATTTCATTCTCTTCTGTTGTTCACATATTCTCTCCCCAGGAAGTTTACTTTCTGTCTGCGGCTGTGCCAGACGCAGCTTGGGTCATAAATATTAATGTTGCTTTGAGACGTTTGCCCTAACTGATTTGCTGAAGGCGGACGTTGGTAGGTGAGAACGCTAGCCGTGTGGGATTACAGTTTACCAGTTGTGTGTTTGTTCAGCCCACTGTCAAAGCATCCAGCTGATCCACATTTTAAGAAGAAAGCTACACATTTTTTCTTCACACTGTGAAAAAGTAAAATTAACCTCTTTAAAGTATAACGATCATCACTCAAAGACTGTTATTATCCTCGCAGTTAGTGGTTGTTTTGACCCTGTAATGAAACAAATCAAACTGCCCCAGAAAATGTTTTTGAAATATTTGTAAAATACATTCTAAACTGTGCAGCTTAAGATTTTTTTAATTATTATTATTGAGAATGTATATAATAATAATAATAAAAAAAAACATTGTAATGTACCTCAAGCCAGAATTATTATAGTTAATTGAACAAAACTGTAATAAAAAATGCAATAAACAACAAAAACTACTAAAAATGTTAAAATCACAACATTACTAAAACAAAAAAATGTAAGAATATTTTAAATATTCTTTTATTTCAAAAATTCTAAATATTAGAACAATTTTATAATATTACAACAAGAAATAATAAAGTTTTAAATATATAATATAATATAAATACAAATATTTAAAAATACAAATTAAGCATTTTTATTCAAATATATCTATGTAAATAATGAAGCATTTTTGCAATGCAAATACTTTAATATTAGCATTCATTTTGGAATTTATTTTATATTTTGAAATATGTATATGAGGCAAACTATAACTTTTAATTCAGTATTTTTAATACTGAAGAATATTGAGTTAGTACTTTTGTACTACTCAAATAGGAATCTAAAATATTTTTTATAAAGCAATATTTAATTCTTCATCAGCTGTCCACACAATATTAAAAACATACCAAAAACAATTCCAGTTTGCTTGCTCCAATTGAAATCAGCAGACAGAAAATCCCACATGACATTGTGATGGCGTTTATGTGCGCTCCTCTCATGAATACAATAATTCTGTCGTGACCTGAAGGCATATGAGGAGGTGGACCCTCTGCCACTTCCACGGGTGAGCATGGCATTATTAAGCATTACAGACCAAAAAACAGGGCAGAAATTCCTTGTGCCACTTCATCCTCAAGACTACATGATGTTCATTCTGTCAGAGGAAAAGCTGCCTATGTTCTGAATCAATAATTCATTAGTTACATGTGTGTGAGGAACAGGGGAACAATGGGGGAACAAAAGCGAATAGGCCTGACTAAACTGTAGACATACCTCTGGCATCCTGCAGGTACAAAGAAATGTTTTCATTAAATGAAATATTGGAAAATGAAATGAAGTCTTGCTAGAAAAAGGAAGAGGGACAGAAAGCCAATCAGCGGGTGAATCTGTACAAATGTAAGCGTAAAAAGCATAAACTGGATGCATAAACATGAAATTTCTGTCAATGACATCAAACCTGCTGTTGTATGCAATAACATTACATTTTACAGCTTTGGTGAAGAAGAATTCAACTGAAATATTTTAGTCTTTGACCTATCGTATGACTTTCATAACACTCTGAATAAAGTTTATAAGCTGCATGGACTACTTTTAAGTTAATGTGTATTTTTGTCCTTTCAGAGCTTGATAGCTGCATGCAGTGTTGTTGTACGGAGACCAAATCTGTGTAGATTGGAATTACACAACTGTCATTTGTGTGTAAACGATCCCTTTCAGTGCATGCTGATGAAGACATATGCATAACACACTAACTAATGCCTCGTTTCAAAATCTTTACCCAGTCACACGCTGTTAGTTAGCTGAGAGCAATATACTCTGCTATCCCAAAAAAAGGGAATTTTATTCATTAATGTGACTCATTTTCTCATGTGACTACATATCTTGCCACATCACAGAGGTTCATTTAGCCTGAAACTATTTTCATAAAAATAGCCAATGCTGGGTACTGTCAAGTTGGGTTTTTGTCAAGATGTAAATTCTTACAGTATGCACAATGAAATTTAATTAGGCTAATACTCTTAAGAGCGTTATTTATTTAAGGCCAAAAAATTAACATTTTGTCATCATTTACTCATCCTCAAGTGGTTCTAAATCTGTATTATATCTTCTTCTTGGCTATTGAAAAAAGATCTTCAAAAGTAGCCCATAAAAGTTTGGACTTGGCTTGTTCAATTACACCAAAGCATGAACGTCTGCTGTTTTACAGATAAAAGAAATATAATACATGAGGGTGAGCAAAGTTTTGGGGGGATTTATTACTTTAATTGTTAAAAAGATTTTATTTTAGATAGTTTCTGTGGTTAGAGCACTTTCACACACGACACACAAAATCTGGTCTTGACATCGATTTTATATTAATATATATATATATATATATTTTTTTTTTTTCAATGTCATTATATATATATTTATTTATTTATTTTTCTTTTAAATGAATAGTTCACCCAAAAAACTGTGAATTTGCTGAAAATATACTCACCCTCAGGCCATCCAAGATGTATATGAGTTTGTTTCTTCATTACAAAAAGGTTTAAAATAATTTAGCATCACATATTCACTAATAGGTCCTCTGCAGTGAATGGGTGCCGTCAGAATGAGAGTCCAAACTGCTGATAAAAACATCACTATAAGTAATCCACTCAACTCCAGTCTATCACTTAATGTCTTGTGAAAAGAAAAACTGTGTGTTTGTAACATTAAACCATTGCTTCCAGACAACATACCAGACCATAATTCATAATAGGGTTTCCTGTAGTGATAAAGTCCATTGCCTGTTATCCTCTCAAAATCAGAATCCTTCAACATATTTATTTTCGCTTGTAAATGGTGATTGACTGGTGCATATTCTCTCCTGATTCAGATGAGTTGACTTTTTTTATTTTACTGGTAAAAGCAATATTATAGATGACTCATATTTGACATGGTAGCAAGATAAGATGTGGATAATTATGATGTTTGGTTTGGGTTCTCATTTTGACGGCACCCATTCACTAAAGAGGACCAAATATTTGTAGTAATAAACAAAAACAAACCGGTGCTGCAGTGGTGATTTGCTCACAAAACGTAAATCACAAAACATAAATTGCAATTAACCACCAAAAATTAACCAAAGCTTTAAGTGCTTATTTATTACTTAGTCTTGAATTAATTCTGACGCCCAAGGCAATGCAAAAAAAAACCGAATCGACTACATTAGTGAGCGTATGCTAATTCCAAAGATATAACTCCAACCAACCAGACAGATGCTTTCTACATTTTATTTTCAATACTTTTACAGGTAATACTTTGCATATAATTTTAATGTGCAGGAACAATTATAAGTAAACCGCATGATAGATTAATACTCTTTGTGGCAGTTTCACAACTTTATTGTGAAGGTATTTGAAAGCTACATGTGCAATTTATTTATTTATTTATTTTATTCATTATTTTAGTTGGGAATTGCACACTTCACCTTTAAAAAAAAAATTATTACAATATCTATTATGAGGTGTATTCGACAGCAGAGCATGAACCCCTGTTATCCACCACTGTAAGCCTAGACATGCGGTTCATTATCTGCTATTTACAGGAAGAATAAAATGGATAATGATGATAGTGTTAAACATACAGACCCGGTCTAAATAGTCTGGTCTTTCTGTACATAACAACAGAAGTAGAAATACTCTAATATTACAGCAACTTGAATGTTTACTGTTTGTATATGCTATGAAGTTTCTTATTAGATCAAGTCATTGTCTAACTTCTGATGCAAAGTTTCAATCTTGTTTTTTTTTTTTTTTAAGTAAAAATAAAACTTGTCCTTGAAACTAGGTAATTATTCTAAAGATACTAATACTTGTTCAGAAAACACACAAATATGAAAATGACTAAATAATACAATAAAAAATATACATGACAAAAGTTTGAAATAATTGCTTTTTTTTCTTTCCGGGTTTTCCACGCTAACCAATTCTAATGAAAGTCTAAAGAAAGAACAGTACTATTGTGAAATATTAGAGCAATTATACATATTCCCATAGGGCTTTTTTGTTGTTGTTATAATTCTTCATTTTTTAGGAGATACATTTGGCAAAACTAAATTTTCACACAGCTATTTCTAAATTGACAATCATTTTAAAACTTTTAAATAATTTTGTGCAAAGAAGTTTATATTTTTTGCCCCACTGTCTCAAGAAAACATAATGTTTGCAGTGTTTAGTCAGCAGACAGCGAGGGGTTTGGAGCTGAGTAGTCTCGTCCTGAAAGTCTACACATAGTGCAAACTAAGCAGGAAGCTCACTGAGGAAAAGACACTTCAAAATAGGTCACTGTGTCATTCTGCTATGAAGAATGAATCTATACTTCACTGAAAGTTACCCCCCAAATAGCACGCCTTGTCAGCTAATTAACATCATTCTCATGAGATCAATTCCATTCAATACTTTGTCTTCCTCAAGGCCTGTCGTTCTGGAAAGCACATGGTGGTATAGAGGCCCTGTGTCGCTCAGAGCATAGCTTACATTCATCAGAACATATAGATGTGGGCAGCTTCTTGGAAACCGTGTGAATCCCAAATCGTTGTCACGGAAACTGCAGAAGAAGTCTGGAATGATCAGCAGAGGGCCACCTCGTTCAACACCTCGCACTGATGAGACATTCCCCAGGTGAAGACACAGAACATGCTACACTTTCAACTCTTTTGCAGTGATGCTATAGAGCCTGGGTTCTAAAAGAACATTTAGGTGAACAGTTCTTAAAAGAACTTTGTTACTCTTATGTAAAAACAAGAAAAATAAAGTTCACTTTAAAGAACCTTTTTTGTGCAATTAAAAGACTCCATGGATGTTAAAGGTTCTTCATGGATCTATCAATACCAATAAAGAATTTTTTACTGATGTAGGTGCTTTGTTAAAGATGTTAACACATCAGACCAAGCGGAAACAGGACGTCCCAAACAGTTGGAAGCAAAATAAAGCTGCTTTATAAGCCATATTTTGGCTTGGATGTACAGTACATCACCTTTTGTCAGCAATGTCAAAAGCCTTGCAACTAGCTCAGCATAAAAAAAAAAATAAATAAATAAATTTTTAGCTTTTAATTACAATACATACCTTTCAAGGTCGTTTCTCAGCTCTTTTTTCCCCCTCAGAAATCTTCAGTTCAGCTGCACTTACATACACCCAACTTTACCATTTTAATGTGTTCATATATCATCTGCCTGATTTCATATATTTTAACATGAGAATGTTTTATAGTTGTTGAATATATCTATGGAAGCTTGCTTGCTGCCACAGGATAAAAAAGACAAGATTAAAGTTGGAATTCTGAGAAAATCTCAAAATTTGGGGAAAAAGACTTTGATGTCTTAAGACACGATCTTAAGACAACCGATCACTTCCGGCGTTTGCGTATCCTACGCCAAAGCGCAAGCCCGAGAAGGTTTGGACATGGTTGTCTATCAGAGGTAAAAAATGATATAAATACTGTTCAGTTTCTCACAACAACCGATCGTTTC
>JAUMHQ010000024.1:2286189-2302030 GCA_032361165.1 Enteromius paludinosus | reverse complement strand
TGAGCACCAGAAAGTACCTAGTGCGCACCAGATATCAATTGGTGCTCTCCAGTTAGTATCTGGTGCGCACCAGATACAGAAAAGAAATATAAAAATCACCTATGTCCCTTTAGGGGCTCCGTACATATGACCTCATTAAGCCGCGGAGAAGTACCAAATAGTTTTTCGTTCAGAACGTTATGCGTCAAATAATCCGATCTGTTTACATTGACAGTTGCATTGACACGTATCTGATTATTTCCACATATGAACGAGGCCTGAAACCGATCTCAAAATATCCGAGTGCATGCGTTTTTTTCCTGTTTACACTGTCATGCAACAGATCCGATCTGTGTCACATATGAGCAAAAAATCGGAACTGCGTCACATTTAACTGACAGTGTAAACGAGGCCATAGTGTGATGCTTTTAGCTGGATACTCACCATAAATAAAGTCAAGAATGTGTCATATGCTATCTTTTAGCCATATAGTTCTGTAGTTAAAATACAAAATAAATATCCAATAGATTTTGCGGATTTAAGATAATAAAAAAGATGGCTTAAAGGTTTTGTATTTTAAACCTCTCGAACACGTTTTGCCTGCAGGCTGAATAAACTAGCTTTTAAATGACTTATATATGCATGGAATTATCAGGTTAAAACCTATGATCTAGATGTGCTCTTTTTCATTCCGCCCTCATAGAAAAGTTACGGTGATAGCTAGAACTGTCGAGCTAGTTTACCTGCAGTGATGTGTAGTCAAACCAGTTTTGCAGATTTGAAGTAAAAAAGAGCTTTGTTTTCCCTCTCCAGCCAAACTAGTGAAAAGAACTGAATAAAGAGCTGAGCCCAGTGGAGTTTCACTCTTGGATTATGGGTCACTCTCACCAGTATGATATTACCTGAAGAGAGCACTGACTCGCAACACTGTTGCTGATAAACAATCGAGCTACGCTGTTGTCACGTGTTCATCTCGCAGATGTTTTCTTTTGGAACCTTTTCAAATTCAAGTTTTTGTTCTTCCCTTAAACGTTCTTTCATCTTTTGTTTGTTCTTTGCTGTTTTGTTTTTTTTAGCTTTTCAAATCTTTTTATTATTTTTTAAATTATTATTTATTTCTATTTCTTGTTTACTTTAATTAATTATTGTTGTTTCCTTACACCTCTTTTAAACTATATTTGGATATTTAATTGTTTTGATTGGTTCGTTGTTAAACTTTTTTTTTTTTTTTTTTCAAAAATCTTTTTTGTAGACTCTTTGAACATTCGTTTAATCTCATCTTTCTATGCACATAAGATCCCCTTTGCAAGTGCTCTTGGACCCAAGTAGCCTTTCTTCCAAACGTCAGCAGCAGGTACACGGCTCCCTGTTGGGTTAATGAATGCTCTCACCTTCAAACGTCACTCTCGCTCTCTTTAACTCACTCTCTCTTTCACTCCTCCTCTCCAAACACGAGTGAACTGACAGAGAAGACGGTGAAAAAATTACCTTGTTTTTCAAAGGCCAGTCAGCAGAGAATGGCGGAGGGCGGTTTGTATCTGGTGTACCATGGTCTCCTGCTACCTAAGATAGCTCATACAGAGGAAAGTCTAAACTACTTCCAGAATTTCCAAGTCAAAGATGATGATGTCTTCGTTGTTACCTATCCAAAATCGGGTAAGATCATGCTTTGTTTTCAATACGTACTGTTTATTTCTCATGCGGCACAGACTCATTGCATTACATTTTCCTCATGTTGCTATAATCTTTGCAAAAGACGTAATGTTATATATGCTTATGCAGGTATATAAGTAGTACAGGTACAAAACGAACTGCAGAATGCCGTTAAACGATGCAAAACTATTTGTCTAGTACTGAATGCAGTCAGTTCTGTTCTGTTTTAAAGAATATCCATGCATGCGTTCTGCATAATGATATGTTCTGTATTGAATATTTTGCCGTTTTATGCATGAAGATGAGTAAGTGATTTTTGTGTTTTTCAGGTACCACATGGATGCAGGAAATTCTTCCTCCGCTACTGAATGGAGGAGACCTGACCTCTGTGGAATCCATCCCTAACTGGGACCGGGTTCCATGGCTGGAGGAAACACGAGCTTCAGTGATCTTAGATAAGCTACCTTCACCACGAGCCATCGTCTCACACATGCCTTATACGCTTATGCCTTCCTCCTTCTTAAAGTCCAAGGCCAAGGTACAGAAAGCAGTCAAATCAAATTTAAATAATAATCTGTATAGTTAAAGTTTTACTTATGACATAACTCTGGGAAAGAAACCATAGGACTACATTCTGTGCTAAAGACAATGTAGGCCAGTTAAACTGATTAATCAGGATGTACTGTAAACATATACAGTGGGGATGAAAAGTATTCAGACCCCCTTAAATTTTTCACTCTCATTTGCTAAAAATTAAGTTAATTTTTTTTTCTTCTTCATTAATTTACACACAGCACCCCATACTGACAGAAAAACAAGTGCTCTCCATTTCTTCTGATCATCCTTGAGATGGTTCTACGCTAGGACTAGGTGATAAAACGATACGAGTGTAAATTTTGAACATTGCTGTTGCTTTCCAGTAGGTTTTTTCTTGATCTTGGAGACATTGCCACAGTTCTTCTGGATTGAGTCTGTCTCAGTTTGTGCTGTGCTTCATGTTAATCCAGACAGACTGGATGATGATCAGATCAGATCTCTGTGTGGAGCACTGGCTGTTGTCAAACAATAATCTCACTGCATTATTACAATTAATGACAAAAATAATGTTTGGAAATGTAAACTGATAATTCCAACTGACACGCCACCGCAAAAGACAGAAATAACCCACTTAAAACCATTTTTTTAGCCTAAGACTTTTGCACAGTATTATATATATTATTATATAAAAATTTCAAATATACACAGTAATAAATGGACACACACATATATAAACAAAAACTTGGATGTGTTTAATAGTTGCCCAGCACTATATATACATATATTGTTTCGTGTTTTTCATCTTCAGGTAATCTACGTCACTCGGAATCCTAAAGATGTTATGGTCTCATCTTTCCACTTTCATCAAATGGCCAGTTTCCTTGAAGACCCTGGAACATTTGAAGAATTTGTTGACAAATTCCTGTCTGGAAAAGGTGAGAAATTCAATCAATTCTGCTTGAATGATACATATTTTAAGTATTCCGTATTCATGTGACTTTAAAAAAATACTAAGCGTAGCTGCTTACTGATTTCTTTTATGCTGATGTTGCTGCCATTTTGAGGTCCACTTTGAAAACTCTCAGAAATAAAGGTACAACAGCTGTTGCTTTTTTCAAAAGGTACATGTTTGTACCTAAAAGGTCCATTTAAAGGTGCATATTAGTACTGGAAGTGTACATATTAGAACCTAATAGGTACAAAAGTGTACCTATTGAAAAGCTAACGCCCCAGTGACAGTTTTTGTACCTTTTTTTCTAAGAGTGCATCATGCCCAAAAACATCCAGATGAATTTCTGTATTTAGCAATAAACATGCATCACACATGATCGGTGTAGATGGAGAGTAAATATTAAATGCTCAAATAATCAAGTTGTAATTGCTTGCACAGTTTTGTTCGGAAAGTGGACCGACCATGTGAAGAGCTGGCGAAACCCTGAGCTCGGCGACCGAATTCTGTACATCACCTATGAAGAAATGATTCAGGTAAAGGGAAGAGATACTGTTCATTCAGAAGTTAGAGAGAACGAGTGTAATAAAGGTTCTTGTGATTGTAGGACCTCCGTGACGTCCTGGGCCGGATTTTAAAATTTCTTGGCCGGGAGCTCAGCGCAGAGGCTCTGGACAACGTGGTCAGTCATGGCACTTTCAAAAATATGAAAACAAACAAAATGTCAAACTACTCCCTGGTGCCAGAAAACGTTATGGACAAGAAGAAGTCACCCTTCCTCAGAAAAGGTACCCAGGTTTTAAAGCATCAGCTGAGAGCAGTTTGTGGTGATATTTGCTCTTGATTGAAACCTCTCTGCTTAATTAAAGGTATCGCCGGAGACTGGAAGAATCACTTCAGCCCTGAACTTGATGCAAAGTTCACAGCTGTAATTCAAGAGGAAATGAAAGGAAGCAACATCAGATTCCCGTGGGACGAGGAATGAGCGAATCTCTTGTAATGACATTAAAATGAACAGTTATGGATGAAACATGCCATCGTTCGATTCACTGTGTGTTTGTTCGTTTATTGCAGCAATGTTCTCTTGTTGACCTGAAGCTGTGTTGGAATTGCTCAAGATGATAAGACGTTAAAGTGTAAGAACACTTTGGGGTTTTTGCAACATCTAACGTCTGTTTCGTCTTCCTGAGTGATGTTGCAAACTCTTGGCACAGGAATGTGACCACAAAGTAAAATGATTTGTCATATTTATGTACTGTTTTGTACAATATTATTTAATCAGGGTAACCCAGCATCTCAAGGTTTTGTAATAAGCATAAGAAATAATATCAGTATACCTACATACAAAAAACTTGTATGTGAACTATTAATGTTCTATGAAGCTTAATGCATATACAACAAAAGCAGCACAATCATCATTTCGACTTACCGCTGTATTTCTGTTTGAGGATTCTACTTGCATTCACTTTAAGAGAAGAAGATCATCAGATTCAGAACAACTTTAGAGAAATTTAGCTAAAAAAAAAGCATGATGAATATTTTTATGGGCTTAAAAAGAAAAAAAAAAAGCTCTTTTTCCAAAGGCCAAGTTCATCAGCCTGTCCATGTTTGTTTCTGCTGCTTGGAGACATGACTTGGCACTTGTGCTCACACACACACACACATATATTAATATGAACTGAACAAAAACAGAACCATCCCCTAGCATCTGATTGGTTTTATTTCAAACTAAATTCTAATTGTGTGTTGGAATGGAATAATGAGTCCCAAAACCATGGAGAGGTCGATATCAAAATATCTATTGTGTGCACCAGCTGCTTTGGGCACTACAGTTCATCTCTTTCTCTTTGAAAGCACATGATTTGCTAGTTCTTGCTGTCAGATGTTAATCCGCTCTTCAGCAAGGTGTCAGGAAGTTCTCAAGCACATCTTGGGGTCACATGCCACTGCAAGGACGATCAGTGATTCAACGTATCTCCTGTAGCGCTGTAGGCCTCTGTCATTATGGACGTTGTGGTTTGTTGCTATGGTCTCATCTGCAGTCCTGCGACAGGACTATGGCATATGCCAACACAGAAGATCAGGCACCCTTCAAGTTCAGTAGAAAGGCTTCATTTCCCAAGGTTATTGTAACTATGACCTTTGATTGCCTTTAAACATGTAGTCTGTTTAGGCATTTAGGCATGGTTTCTTATAGGTGCATGTGCAACAATAGTTGAATGAATGAATGACGCATTTATATAGCGCTTTACTGTGTATTGCCATACACCCAAAGCGCTTTACAATCATGTGGGGGGGGTCTCCTCAACCACCACCAGTGTGCAGCATCCACTTTCATGAGTGGTGTGCTCACCACACACCAGCTACAGGTGGAGAGGAGAGAGAGATACAGCCAATCAATGAATAGGAATTATTGGGAGGCCTTGATAGACAAGGGCCAGTGGGAATTTGGCCAGGACACAGGGGTTGCACCCCTGCTCTTTACGATGAGTGTCATGGGATTTTTAATGACCACAGAGAGTCAGGACCTCGGTTTAACGTCTCATCCGAAATACGGTACTCTATTGACAGTATAGCGTCACCTTCACTATACTGGGGCATTAGGACCCACACAGACAACAAGATGAGCACCCCCTGCTGGCCTCTCTAACACCTCTACCAACAGCAACCTAGTTTTCCCAGGAGGTCTCCCATCCAGGTACTGACCAGGCTCAACGCTGCTAAGCTTCAGTGGGCAACCAGGCTTGGGCTGCAGGGTGATACGGCTGTGGCTATAATTATAATTAATGATAGTTCATCATTCACTACAAGCATAAAATACCCCTTTCCAACAACGGTAAAGTTAATCTGGATTTTAAAAAATTATCTTTAAAATGCAGCATTCTTAAAAAATGTGTAAATACAGTATTATAATAATAAATGTGTGTGTGTGTAAAAAAACACTTCCTGTTTTCTACTTGTGCACTTTTTGTTAGAAAATGTCAAAGTGCATTTACCTACTAATCTTTTGTTTCAAATTCGTACATTTGATTAATAAATTCAATATGAAAACATTTTGAATTTTTACCTCAATATGAGTTTCTTAGTGTTGCATGTTTAGATTTCTCCTGAAGAGGCTGCATGAGCTGTCAGTGCATGCATTCATTACTTGAGTGAAATTATAGATACTACTGGTCAAATATTACTCTATTACAAATGAAAGTTGTGAACACAAATTGTTACTTAAGGGAAAGTATAGAAGTGCTTGCTTTTAAAAGTAAGTGAGTAAATCTCTCGTCAATGCATGGTTTCATTACTGTTGCATTGTAATATGTTATTCTTGCAATGCCTTATGCCTCTGAAGCAACCTACTGAATAAATATCTGTGTAATAAAGAGTTTTTAAGAATGTTTTAAAAAACTATAGAAATTAAACAACTTAAAATCTTTTGGATAAATGACTTTAGGACAGTCAGGGTCATTTTCTTTGTTTAACACTCGAACCCACCATCACAAAACAGCGTGACAGTGTTCTTACACAGCTGTAGCAGTGTGTACACACATCAAAGTGTATTCATTCATCCACATTTGAATCAAGTGTACAGTAACATTTCTGAAAAAAAAAAAAAAAAAAATCTGCTAATTCAATACACAACCATAGCTATGCCCAACAGCAACACTTTATGTGTTGGCAAAAGATTTTGTTTTGAAAACAATGATACTGTCTCTTATCCGTGATAGGCTGTCTATCACCTGTAAAAACACGATCACATTTAGAGAAGAAAATCAGCCACTGTCTTTAAAGCTGCTACACAGAAACGGCTTTCTGCTTTAAGGACCTTAATACCAACGTAGTGGAGTGAAAAGTACATTATTTGTGTTTCAAATGTAGTGAAGTTAAAGTCATAAGTTTCCAGAAAAAAATAAAACTCAAGTAAAGTGCAGATTCTCAAAAAGTACAACACTCAAATATACTTCACTACTGTCCGCCTCTGCATGCATTAGCTTTATCCATTATTTGCCACTTACTCTAAATGTAATAAAATGATAGTACTACTTGCGTTTTGGTGGATACAGTACAAAGATGTTTTGGGTTGTATATGTTTTAATCAGATCATTTCAGCCATTTTGGTTTAATTACTATATTGCACATGACATATGGTGACGTAAAGCTGATGAATAATGTTTTTTGTCTCAGAGTAGTAATGGCAATTATTAGTTTTTATATGAAAATTGTTGAAATCGTTTTAATGTGAATGATCGTTCAGATGTTTATTTGAAGTGAATCAATTGTCTACTCAAGGTTGTGTTTTTAACACCGTTATCACTGAAATGCACAATTTGGCCCATTGCTTTATTCTAAACTGCCAAGATGCTTTGTCCATAAATACAAACACATCCATGGGATTCAGGTCCAGCTTATTCAAATTACGAAGCTCGCTGCACTGTGATTGGTCACCATCCTGGCGTCATTGACATATGTGGAAGAGCTCACGTTTCCATCCCATTGTTGTGTACGTGCTGACCAGTGTATGTTAAACCGGTAAAGCGTACGTCTTATTCTCTGAGGGTATTTCACCCCAGGGCCTCTGCTGTACGTGACTGCGCTGGGGTTCTGCGCCTCCCTCTTTACCGATAACGCTAATGAACTTCCTGTGATTTCCTGTAATTGGGGCACTTTGGGCGGGACACACGTGTGAGCGTGGGCATGTTGATGGCATTTTTAATGCTTGCTGATTGGACGTGGGAACCATATATCCTCACGTATTGTCTGCGCTGGACAGCTGGCGTACTTGCATGTGCTTCGCCATGCAGACGGACGCAGATAAAAGATCAGCTTAGATCATTAGGACAGGACACTAGAACAGACGGATATCAAAGTGTCTCCTCTCTGATGTCCCTGGAAGACCCAGCATGGCATGGTGGGTGTCCATGGGTGTGGATGACAACTCTCTCAAGAACAAAGGGTCAGATTGTATTTCGACTAGTGTCGACACTCCAGGGACGCAGAGATAAAAAAAAAAAAAGGGCAGGGCTATCTGACATAAACTGGCACTGCTCATTTAAATCAATCATCCAAAGGAATTTATTTCCTTTTATTTTGTCACTCTGTTGTCATCCTTCCCAATCTGCTGACGGAAGATTGACTTGAAAAGCACAGAAAACATCACAGTCATCTTCAGAACATTTACATAACCAGTCAGTCTTGTCTGTTCTCATTGAGATTATGATTTCATACATTTTAGGATAATATCGAAGTCACCAAAACGGTCATGTAACATGTGGAGATTACATAACCGACGGAAATGTATAGGAACGATCCAAACCTGTATTTAAAGAGTATGAGTCACTAAATATTTGCTTATCGCCACAGATAATAAATATTCCTGCTGTACTATATGTATGTAACTCACACCAAAGTCAAAGGTCAGATTAAAAGAACAGATTTAGGAAGAGATGAACAGAGAAATATCATGTGCACATATGAAATTCTTAAAAAAGACTGGACCAGACCTTTGAATTGATTCTCATTAATAACTCACACTCAAGTCGTTCCAAACCTGTAAGACCTCACACAAATTAAGATATTTTTGATGAAATCCGAGAGTTTTCTGACCCTCCCATAAACAGCAAGGATCCACACAGTCAAGGCTCAGAAACATAGCAAGGAGATCAGTAAAAGAACTCATCACATGCTGTTTTGTGTCAGCTGCTTTACAGAGATGCGTTGTCTATGGTGTTTACTCTGGTGCGGCCCATGGTAGAACCCTGCAGAGATCAGGCGAAAATATCTCAATTTGTATTGTGAAGAAAATAACATGAGGGTGAGTAATTCGTGACAAAATGTTCACTTCAAACTTCTTCAGAGGTTTGGTCCAATATTCAGTTCTGAAACTGAATAGAATTTTTTTTATTAATTAATTTATAATTATTTATAACTTTTTTAAAGAATTTTTTTTATGTTTGTGCAATTGATATTTGTCTAAAGGACTAATGTCTGTTCCTCAGTCTGGTCCAGTTCATCTCTTTCTAAAACGGTTCTTCTTTCAATTTGACCTTTGACTTTGGTGCGAGTTACATATACTTGGCACATTAGGAATGTTTATCATCTATTGTTGCAATAATACAAAATATAATATTGTAAGGATTTTTACAAATAAATAATTGCATGTATTTTATAGGAAGCATTAAATTATGATGAAAAATCTATGTTTTTTTCTATGTCAAAATTGCTATTTCACAAATTCCCACTTCCTCATTCATAACCAATAATCAGCATGTTTGGCATACTGTCTGGGGAGCAGGCAGAGAGCCCAGCGGACCCCGAGCCCTAGGAGAAAGCCCTAGAGAATTAGTTAATAAGAGGATAGGCGGCAGCTGTTAGTCATTTGTGTGTGCTCCTCCCGAAATTTGTTAGTAAACATCATTTTCCAATTCCAATTCTCCACTTTTGAACTTTTTGTTCACCCAAGTATCCTGAAAAAAACAATTCATCAAGATATGAAGCAGAACAGCTGTTGTCAACATTGATAATTGTTTCATGAGCAGCAAATCAGCTTATTCGAATGATTTCTGAAGGATCATGTGACACTGAAGACTGACGTAATGATGCTGAAAATTCAGTTTTCACATCATGGCAATAAAATACATTGTAAAATGCGTTTACACAGTTATTTTCTACAGCTGTTTTTACTGCTGTTTTTTGATCAAATAAATGGAGCAATAGTGAGATTTCTTTCAAAAATGTAACATCTTGGTGACCCAAGTAATTTACAAAATTTATGCATGCATAACAAAGTTTAAAATTAAACCAAAGACTTCCCTCCAAACAAACTTTTTTTGGGCTAAGCAAACCTACACAAACTTGTTTAGGCTTTTTTTATATTCAAAATAAATAGGAACAATAACAAAAAACCTGCAGCAGCTGCCAATTTAGAAAAATGTTCCATATAAACACAGAGAAATTGACCAAGGGTTATTTCAAGTTTGTTTTTATGTGTTGTTATCTGGGTCAGCATGTGTCATAGTGCTGTAGTTTCCTGATCGAGCCAATTAAGTTTATTTTTCTTTGCTGTCCTGAGATATTTCTGCCTGGACGTGTGGGTGGCCTCTGAAAAAATATTGCATTGGGCCTTGTTTTTCTTTTAAATACAGGCTAATGCAAGACTAAAGTAGCAGCACAGATGAATTTTTACAGGTTTATTAATATATCACTGGCAAAGACAACCAAATTGGTTTGTATTTGCCAGCTACATAGGAGAAAGATTAATAACTCTAAGCTTTGAACTTAATTTGATTCAAAGCCACTGTAAGATTTAGGCCTCATGCTTTGTTACCTAACAAATATTAACCTGAGCAGACAAAGCATTTGCATTATATCTGACAATTTAGGAGGGTCCTGATGCATTCATGTATTGAATTTAGAATGGCTATTTAAGGTAACTTTACAGACCATCACAGACCTTATGACCAATAGCCAGTCCATTCAGTGTCTCTTATGTTAAAGACAGCACTAAAGGTCATGTTTGTAAATGTTCTGTCATCATCCAGTGCCTTGTTTTACATCTGAGGCTTAAGGTTTACATAAACTCAGATTTTCACAACCATGCATTTCACTGTAGGCCTCTAATTCTATCAGCTGATTCCATAATCATTGTCTAAGGATTTTATATACTTAAAGGAATAGTTCTGCCAAACACAAAGGAAGGTATTTTAAAAAAATGTTTGTAACCAGGTTGTTTTGGGTCACCATTGACTTCCATATTATTATTATTTTTTAATAATATATTTATTTTTTCCTACTATGTAAGTTAATGGAGACCAAAACAGCCTGGTTGCAAACTTTCTTCAAAATCTAAATGATGACGTAATTTTAATGTTTGGGTGAACTATCCTTGTAAAATTAGCCATCATTGACTTTTAAGTGCTATTTAAATTGAATGATTGAACAATCATCCAGCACTTACAGTCTACAATTTTGCAATGTTGTTTTTATATTTGTAAATTTTGGAGGATACTTGCAGCTGGTGGGAGGAAAAATTATTTAAATGAAACTAATTTTTTTTTTTTTTACTCACATAATTGTACTCGCAAATAGCCAAATTATGGCCAATAAAAAGCTCCTTAAAGTTATTACATCAATTTTTGAATTACAAACTTTTAAAGAATTTAATATTGCAAATTAAACCTGAAATAAATATGTCTACATACTTATAGTTTAAATATGTTTTTTGTTTTATCAGAAATAAATAGAATAAAAATATATAGCCTATATATTTTTTATGCTTTGTGATATTTCAGAAGGACATCAAGACTGAGTTATTAAGAAAATGGCATTGTGCAGACAAATTTTTTTTACTATTTTTTTACTTTGTATATTTTTCATGGATATGCAAAAAAAAATTATAATAAATAAAAATGACAAAAACACACAAATAAATTACTAAAATGTCACTAAAATTTAAGTAAAAACAGAAAACAAAAATATATTCTTTTGGAATCAAATTTATACTGACGTTCCGTTAATAATACAGACACTGAATTATTTTTAACAAGATCACAAGCAGTCTGCTACATCTTATTGTTAGCTCAGTATTTACTCTTCTCTGGCGTTCGTTAGTCCTGTCATATTTATTCATGTGGTTTTATTTACTAGTGCTGAAATGTTGGTCTTCCTGCTATTGTCTGAATGATTATCTTCACCTGAGTGATAAGACGAGTCTTTACATTAAATCAGTTGAATACCCCACCTATGTTTTGACTACGCACTAATGCTGATATATAAATATAAAAACTCCAGCACCATGGCAGAGATGAGCAGCTGACGTCGCAGGAACAAAAGCTTTAGTCTAAAAATATGAACTTTCCTTTTTGTGTTGTTTCATTTATAATAATACAGGGAAATATTATCAACTATTTCTAACTAATATCAAATTGAAAGTTATAGTGTGACCTCTTGTGCTCCCAGTTTCAAGCCAGATATTTTATCCTTGACTGTCCGCCGTACGTCATAAATACACTGTAGTAAGAGAGGACACCTTCCTTCCTCTAATACACAAATCACACGCACTAGAAAACTATAAATAGCTGCCTTGTCTATTTTGTACTACAAAGTGTATTCTTTATAGATATCCTTTAGTGTAGTTTAGATGTGGCGAAGTGGCGGAAGTTTAACTTTAAACAAATGCAGTAATGCACTGTATATGTTTAGACTATTGTTAATCTCATCAGTGCATAGCTTTAAAGGGTATCAGAAAAGGAGAATTTTATCATCATTTACAAACCCAAATGTGATTTGAAACTTTTTTCTCCCATAAAACAAAAAAAGAGAAGTTTTGTAGAATGTCAAGCTGTTCTTTTTTAGTTAAGGATGACAGAATTTTTCCTTTTATTGCTATTCTTTGAAGTTTTATATCAAAGAAATAACATACATTTACAACATGCATGGGTTATTTGTTTGTAAGCATAGTGGAACCGCTTTAAGGGCTATACACCTGTCTTTAAACAGGCTATACGAATGGTGCTGTGTAGAACCATAAGAGGAACCTATTTTACCTCCTGGTTTTTAACTCTAATGTTTGCTATTAATGTAAATTTGCTACATTGGCTTTGAATCACTATTACACTTTTCCAAGGTAAAAAAGTGTCACCCTCAACCACCCTCACACTTAACCCTCCCAAACAACAGCAGAAAGAAAGAAAAAAACTTTATCAGAATGAATAGTTTTTTTATTCGCTGACCAACAAACAACTGATACATTTTTTTTTTTATTTTACTTAAATTCTTTCCTTTATTCTGGATTTTGTGTCCATAAAAATATTGATCAGTTACAATTAAAATAAAATATAACTATATATATATATATATAACTAATATTTTAAACTGTAGTTTCCCAAAACCTAGAAACCTAATAATTCTGACAAATTTACAAATTATTATTATTATTATTATTTTTATTTTTATTTATTTTTTTTTTTACTTATTTTTCTGAGTTTTCAATGGAAACCATAGGGTTTTTTGAATCACAATCATTCAGATAAATTTGCATTAAATTTTTTTTTTGTTGTTGTTTTTTTTTATTTAATATTTCTAAACTGTAGTTTACAATAGAAACCTAATCATGTATTTTATTTTATTTCCCCCCCTTTTCTAAAAAACTTCTAAAGAAAATCTGTAAAAAAATATATATATATATATTTTTAATTTAAAAATTTACAAATTATTATTATTATTTTTCATTTTTGAAACTTATTTTTCTGAGCTAGTTTTCAATGGAAACCATAGGGTTTTTTGAATCACAATCATTCAGATAAATTTGCATTTGTTTTTTTGTTTTTTGTTTTTTTATGTAATATTTCTAAACTGTAGTTTACAATAGAAACCTAGTCATGTATTTTATTTTATTTTCCCCCCTTTTCTAAAAAACTTCTAAAGAAAATCTGTAAAAATAAATAAATAAAGGGCACAATATAGTGTGTATTAAAATAAATAATCACTATCACATTCCATTTATGACACATACCCGCTGTCTTCATGGGATCAGTTTGTTTGCAAATGTAATTTTAGGCTGTGTGTGCAGATATCGAAGGGGCTCATCTGGCGTCTGCCCGCTCTTCCTGAAGCATCTGTTCACGCCCAGTGCAGCTGTCTCAGACAATAACCTGAGCGCCTGCGTGCGTGTTTGCGTGTGCGTTTCTTACTAGCGTGTTTTTATTATATGTCAGCACTACGCTACTGGCTCCAGACTAACACCCCATTGTCTGTGCAACTATTGTTTGTTTACTAGGCCGAGAGAAGGACAAAGACGGGAACAGTTGCTGGTCTACACTTGTGGGAGCTGGCGTCGAGTGGCATCCCCAAACTTGTGGGTGTGGGCTCATTGTTTTGGGGGTCTTAAAAGGGAAGTTCCTTCACTCCCTGGAGATTTGGCAAACGCTTGGGACATGTACTACAGATCATCCGAGCTTCTGTGGGATCCTATTCAAACCAAAAAGGCTTTATAATCAAGGCCTAAAATGCACAAAAATGTAGAGAAGAGTTGAAAAATAGACCAGAAACAACCTTCTTTTCATCTCCCACTGCCCAGCTTTGAAAGCACATGCTCCCTCATAATGAAAGATAATGAGTGGGGGCGATTATCACGCTGATATGTGGTCCTAAATGGGTGGACTCGATCCCAGAGGCCCAGAGGACCATTGCATGAGACCATGCATTGCCTCTGATTAACCTGCTATCAAGCATCGAGGTGCTGGGAAGCAGTGCTTGCCAGTTGGCCTCATTGCTGATAAAGTCAGAAGTGTGGAGGTCTCTCCGAGAGAACAGGAGTGGCACAGATCTCTCAGTTGGTGGCAAACCAGATTGTGTGATGCCTTTATTGCTACTTAGAGTTTTTGGAATGGGTTTTAAAGAAAAATGGAAATGTGTCAGGATTTACTCAACCTTCAGTGTTGTTTAATTTGTGAAACACAAAACGAAACATGACTTTTTTATGCAAACGAGCAAATAAAGCACCATAGAAGTAGTCTTATACATTCATTTAACAACATGAGCTGTAACATAAATCCACCCAATTCTGGAAATGTTGTTTTTTTTCCACTGTAAATTATGAGATCACTTGATTTTTAAAACTCAGTTTAACAGTAATTTACTGTAGAATTTATCATCTTTTACTGTTGGAATTAAAATAATTGTGTCACCTTATCTAAAATCATCTGGAGCCATTCAATAAAAAACAACAAACTAACAGAAAATGTACTGGTGATTTTCTGATTGGTCATTATCAATGAATTGTACGCACACTTCCAAGCTCTAAGAAGTCAATATGGGAAATCCCCTCATATTTAAATTTTTTTAATTGAAAAACAGACTAAAAGTATGTTTTTCACTGATAATCTTCCCACTAAAATAACTATTGTAAAGTGATTTGGATGCTAATTGCAACTTTATTTTGGACCCCAAAATGCCCAATTTCCAGGATGTTCACACTCAGGGGATGAGGCTTTTTTATTTTGAAAGATAAGGTCTTAAAATGAATTCAATTTTCCCCTACCTTTGACTTTGATGATAAGGTCTTGCATCATAGCTTCTGCATGCTCGACTGCTCTGTACTGTGATTGATGTTGTTTTCACTTTATTTCCAGTTAAATAAACCATTACCACCAGATAAACCCATTTAGATTGTGCTTAATCACTGCCAAAAAGCAGACGTGCTCCACAGTGGAGCATCATAAAACTTCTTATGGGTCACAGAGCAACTGGAGCAATTGAAGATGTTCATGCTTTACAAGAAAACAGAGAATTATTGTACTACATACTGTAGCTCCGTTCACATCAGTAAAGAGTGGAGATTTCATGTCAGTTTTTATAGAGTTTTCTGACTGAGCTGGAGTTTGCTCTGGCCTTGAAAACATATCAGAGAGTGAGAATAGCAGGCAGACAATTTGCACTTATCAGTCATGTTGACCTTGACTGTTTTCCTCAGTCTTGTCCAGGAAACTTGGATAATTCTATGACCTTTACTGTATGTTGCTGTACGGTACCTTTCGAAAACCTATAACTTCATCATAATTGGTTTTATTTTGATTCTATTATGTTTTATATATACTGTTTATAAAACAGTTAGTTCCATTCCTCAATTCTGATTGGTCAGCAGCTGTGTTTTATTCATGATACAGCACGGCTACGACCGCTTCACTCAACGTTCTGTGTATCATTGAGCCCCTTTAGCAACCATTAGAACTGTTC
>JAUMHQ010000024.1:2250057-2271317 GCA_032361165.1 Enteromius paludinosus | reverse complement strand
TCATGAAAAATCGGCGCAGAAACAAAGGTGTTGCGTTTATATTTTTGTTGAGTGTGTGTATATATATATATATATATATATATATATATATCAAAAAGAATACATAATGCAGATTTATTTCGACAACTGCCTTTGCTCATATTTTCCAAGGGTGCCAATATTAGTGGAAGGCACTGTACTGTACATTTTCAACAAAGGTTCTCTCACAGATACTACTAAAAAATCAGTTAAAGGGGTCATATGATGCAATTTCAAGTTTTCCTTCCTCTTTGGGGTGTTACAAGCTGTTACTGCAAAGATAAGATCCCTAAACACAAAGAGATATTCTTTATAAATGTTAAGACAACCACACCTGCCCTAAAATGGCTCTACTCACTACAGTACATCAAGATGTGGGAATGTTTGGATTATGCAGTCCAAATGGTCATGCAAAGAAACTAGGCATTGTTTCAGTAATGCAGCAGTGTTGATGCAGCCATGTCAAGAGACGCTGTGCCAGAGCGAAAAGTAGATGCAGTTAGTAATCATTTTACTTACTTACAACAGAACTAAGAGAATACAAAGGGGTGTGAAAAGGCTATTTCCAATGGGTAGGTTTCGTCTTTGCTCTGACAATCTGGCGCTTCTGAATCAGCAGCTGTAAGCATGTGCTGTTAAGTATTTGCTATTGACTGTTCTAATGCAATCGTGGTGCAAGCTATTAAAATTAATTAATTTTTTTTAGTGCAGTGCATTTAGCATCCTGTGTGAAACTGCCTTAAAATACATTGTGTGTGTGAGAGAGAGAGAGAGAGAGAGACAGGGCCACATCACAGTGGAGTCAATGTTTGTGCTTGTGTACTGCAAATACATACAAGCGCTGTTTCTGTCATGTGACTCTGTTCCTCTTTTGTGCTGGAACTGTTGATAAAACTACTAAGGACATTAAGGACAAGTCTTTACATTTATTTTGAATGCTGATTCGCGATAATGATATGGGGCATCACGTTTCTCTCACATACTTAGAGGAGCTACAATAATGTACAATATTTGAATAAATGATGTGTTTTTTTAACATTAAAGTATCAACATACTCTGTTACACGAAATAATGATCTTTAAAATAGCATGATAAAATAAACCTAAGTTAGTTTGATAGGATGGCCTGTTGTCTGGTTTTTAAGGGGTTTTGGGCAATTGTCAGCTAAAGCTAGCCAACTAAACACCAGCTGAAAGCAGCAAACCACTTCAGCTTAGTTCGAGCTGTTTTTTTTAGCAAATATATACACACACTCATACATAAGCCGGTACACCACGTCCACATGAGCTGTAGGCAGTAAGTCTCATGAGCTGACAGCTGCAGGCCGAGGTGCTGTTTGCCTAGCACACCACTCAAGGTAAAATCAATCTCTGTGAAAAGCCATGCAAGGAAATGTACATTTTCCCCCTCATGCATAGCATGCATAAAACCTCCACCAGAGCAATAAAAACAAGCCCACTGGTTTTAGTAATCAAGGCCAGGTTTTTTTTTGTGGTGAGTCGGGTTAATTTGTGAGTACAGTGGAAGCCATGTGTGAGCGCCTCAGTGGAGGTGGAGTCATAGCTGCCAGCGTTTGCTGAGGTGAAAGTCAGGGCTGTCGACTTTGTTTCACATTCTGTGGAAGCTGCGTGCCTTGTTTCCTCACCTCTCTGCTACCATTAAATGACTTGCTGAGGTGAAAAGATTGGTGTTATTTTTTTCCTTTTTTGTTAAACATGAGATCACTCATTCACACTTTCCACGCTGTATTATTTGAGCTTGTGCTCTGTGAGCATTGAAATGTGTCATCGACCTTCACAAAGAAGTACTGAGCCGGTACCGTGGTATACGATAGAAATAACCTGTCTTCATGTATATCTTACAATGCGTACTCACATTTATATACATTAGAAGGGATAACACTATGATCATTTGAACCATATATATATATATATATATATATAAAATATTTCGTTTTATATACACACATTGTTTCTTTTAATTATTGTATTTTAGTGCTGTCAAATGATTAATCGCATTCCAAAATAAGTTATATTAACATAATATGTGTGTACTGTGCATATTTATTATGTGTATATAAACACACACATACAGTACAGTATTTTTATATTGAAATATTTATATATTTATATGTATTTACATATCACTATATATATATATATATATATATATATATAAAGTACTGGGCCAAAGTCTTAGGCCACTAGTATTTTCCGCAACAAAAAATGGTTTTAAGGCGGTCATTTCTATCTTTTGCGGTAGCGTGTTAGTTGAAAATAACCAAATAATCCCATTAAACGCTGTATTTGAATTTGTAACTTGTGATTTTAGAAAAAATTCTATTTTGTAGTTAACAAATGTATGAAACATTGACCAATACTTTATACAACATTTCTGCTATGCAGGCTCATTTTGTAAATTTTAAGCATTTTACATCAGTTATAGAATTGACTTTTTCTTATTGAGTTCTTGTTACTGAGTTGAAGTCATGATGGTGATAAAACGTAATAAAACAGGTTTGGGGGAAAAAAATAGTTTTGTTTTTCCTGCAGGGCAGGGGAAGTGAAGATTTTATTTATAATCAGTAGTACACATCTAAATGTTTTTGTTTCGCATTTAGAATACGTCCAGATATATTTCAGCCTAATAGGGATGCCTGCACTTGATGGCCAATTTCACATGTATTTTGTGTATTTTCAAAATACAAAATACTGTATTTGTATTTACATTTTTCCACTCAGTATTTTGCATTTTAATTTTAAATACATTTCTATGTATTTATGCCCGTCTCTGGTAATAATGCAGTGAGATTATTGTTTGCACAAGAAGTCTGACAACAGCCAGTGCTCCACACAGAGATCTGATCTGATCATCATCCAATCTGTCTGGAACGACATGAAGTAACAGAACAAACTGAGACAGACTCAATCCAGAAGAGCTGTGGCAAAGTCTCCAAGATGAAGGCAAAAAAAACCTATCTGGAAATCCACCTGAAAAACTACGGGCAAGTGTTCCTCGGAACGGAAGCTGTTTTACCAAAAGTTAATTGATATATTAATTCTATTTATGGCATTATTTTTACAGCATTATCTTACAGCATTTTTACATGAGTGTTTGGAATATTACTTGTGCACATATTTCTTATTAATAGGCCTATAATGCGTGTTTATGTTACTTTAAACGAGGATACCAGTTTAGTATACTAATAGTACAATTTCGTTGCATTTTATTAAGTACATAAATATATAAACATTTAAGTATATTTATTTTTCACTAGGGTTCACTATCCAACACATTATTGCACAGCGACGCAAACCTCTCTCGAGAAGATAAACCAGCAATAGTTACTTGTTGGAGGACTTAAACTTTATTTAAACCGACACGTTTTGTCACCCTAGTCAGATTTCCAACGAGGAAGAGTATAAATGTTGTCATCGACGTTAATTACCATTGCTGATGTAATCGTCAGCAACTTCAGCTTGTTGACAAGACCGCACAAAGCAGAAAACAACTCAATTCTGCACCCTGGTCACCAGTGGAAGATGTTGACAGTGTCCTGAAGTTTTCCGTGTTCCACCGTTAGATGTTGCTCTGAAATGCCTTCACGCTCTGAGCTCTCCATTGCGTGTGGCGGTAACATATGCAGCCTCAGAACCCTGTGATGTGACCCCATGTGAATCACGCGCGACGTTCTCCACGCTGTAGAGAGCGGATGATCTTAGCGAATATGTGGTGTGTGCGCATCAAAAGAGGAAGCCAGACGTTTTGAGATCGCCTCAAGCCTTATCTTCTGATTTTGCGTGAACAGACAGTCGTCGACGGCTGTGGGGACAAAATGCACCAGAATAATATCTTACACGCTTCATCATTACTGCGCGTGGCTTCTGCTGGCGGCATTCGCTGAAAGTTTTTTTTTATAGCCTAAATAAACATGGTGACTTTTTGCAGCTCCCATGCTGAATGCATCACTGCCTAATTATCCTATGTTCCTGTAGGAATTAGAATAAAGCCTGTTTTAAATATAATATCAAAGAACAACAGGTCGACATGCAGGCATAGTAAAAAAAAACACGTTAGAAAAATCCGTAATAGGGGCACTTTATTCGCATCTCCCCAGACGTCTCTTCAAAATATGCCTGGGTTTACTTGCACCTACTTGTGTTTCCACCTACACTCAACACCAAATATACCCATCACGAACCAGCCATCATTATCCAACACACCTCCTCTTCATCTCCACAAACAAGCGTCTCGCTGGTCCCTTCTTTTCAGGCTGGACTCGGAGCCGAGCGGCTGTGCTGCGTTTTTTGCCTTCAGCAATGGAAATGACGGCAGAGGTTGTGTTAAGCCTGGTCTGAGCACTTGTCAGGTGGTGAATGCTGCCGTGGAGGAGATGGATGTCATGTTGGGGCCCATGTGTTGGACAGGGAGCGATAATAAAGCGTATTTCGATGGCTGTGGAGCCAAGCATTGAGTTGGGCCTGGAGCGGGTGATTGAAAGCAGTGAGGCTCCAGTGGACGGAGGAGACACTTCCTCAGTCCATTTGCAGCCTTCTTTAGCGCCTTCGGATGTGTTTGGATGTGTGTCGGAGTGTGTGTAGAAGGCTGTGCCCTTAACGAAGCTATATATCATTGAAATACACTTCTGCTTTCACTAATAATTAAAAGAACTTGGGAATTACTATGGTTGTTTTGAAATGATCATGAAATGCATTTAGGACACCGACAGAGGCCACTCCCACAATAGTTGATTGACAGCATCGTACCTCAAACTCGCCGAGTGAGCCGTCATCAGACCGAGATGCAGAGAAAAGCAAGACTCCTAAGAGATTGAGGTGTTTAGTTGTTGAATGTATTAATGAACATAGCGGTAGTCATTTACCCAAGCCATCTGAGTGACTGAAGACGCGGAGGATTAACGTTACGTTTGGTTCTGAAGGAAAACGCGCCCTTGATCAACCAAAATGCGTTTATGTTCCCGCAAATCATTCATGATCCAGCCTCACCTATACAGAAGCAGTGAGTATAATGTCTTTTAATGAATCTTTGCAAATCGCATTTCCCGATAATGTGCTAATTAGCAAGTTTCAATATAAATACGGCTGAAAAAATATCCTCCGAGAGCGCCTCGGAAAAGAGGGGCGGAGTCAGCAGAGCTCGTGAAGATTTAAAGGGGAAGTACACAGAACAGAGTGATTTCTAAAGAGCTGTTTTTGACAGGGTAAAATGAGCGTTTTTAAAACTATCTTTGAGAAATTTTAAAACAAACTATATTACAAACTTTCCATTAAGACCCTAAAGAATCATATTAGCTTGTGGAAAACTGGGTTTACATAATCCCTTTAAAGCATGCACATATGTCGTGATACTCTCTAAAATGGCGGAAGACTTAAGGAAGAAGAATGGTTGAGTAAGTAGTTATTTTTGTTTTCTTTGCACAAACAACAACAACAAAAAAAGTATTTTCAAAAAACTTTTACTATGTTTCTGGATCTGGGATCGTTTTAGTTGTATTACTGTCTATGGAGAGTTGGCTGGCTCTCTGATGTCATCAAAAATATCTTAATTTGTGTTCCGAAGACGAACGAAGGTCTTACGGGTTTGGAACGACATGAGGGTGAGTAATTAATGGCCGAATTTTGATTTTGGGGTGAACTAACCCTTTAATCTTTTAAATAACAGAGAAGACAGTAATTGAACAACTTTTTATAAAAATCACTTTCAGCGATTTCATACTCACATTTGTTATGTATTACACTGTAAAAAAATAATTCTGGAAGATTTATGGTTGTTTTTTTACTGTAGCATTTTCACTGGTTTTATCGTTTAAATCATTTTTTATGGTGTAGGTATTTTGCGATCTCAGACAGACATCGTGTTTTAGCTGCTCAGGCCCCATTTTCTCCTCCTCAGAAAGTGATGGTGTACTCCCTGGACCTCTGAAGGCATCGCATTAATACTACCATGTGTCATGTATGTTATTTTTTGACAGGCATCGATGTGCAATATAGACAAATGATGTGGATTTCATAACAGATAGAACGTGATTTTGTGGTTACGTATTACAGAGAGTGACATGTTTGGCTTGTCAGAAACGTTACATTTAGCTGTTGCTAATATATTGAGTTTCTTAACCAGTAAAGAACTGGATTGATACAACAATAAATCCTTTTTTTTTGACAAACAGATCCTATTGTGAGTAATAGTGAAAAATCACTTTTTTAATAATGGGTTTCATTATTACCCCTTAACAGATTTTGACTGTTGATGTTGCAAACATAATATCTGATGCACATCAATGCCTAAACACATCCTGATGTTGAAGTTAGTGTTTCTGTCTCCATCAGCGTCCTTTGAAGAGAGTTAGTGAGCTTTGTGCATGGGTAATGAGTCAGACTCAGCCCCGGTGGAGCTGTGCGCTCACATGCATCGGTAATGAGACCCGTGTTAGTGATGCTCGGTGGCAAAAACATGATTGCATGCTGCTCCGATCGCTCTATATCATCTTCCTGCACGAGCAATTGCTTTTGTTTTGCTGCGTATTATTTTTGACAACTTGGATCGATCTCAGGATTAATCTTCTTTGCTTTTTTTCCCCTGCAAAATCTTAACTGAAGCACAATCTTGACAGCAGAAGGAGCATTTGATCCTCAGCTCTGAAAAGGTCACCCTTTATGCTGGACTTTGGCATATGAAACCGTGTGGAGCTGTCTGTGAGTTTTGAATTCAGTTACTGAACATCCGTTTTGTCCATTTGGACCAAAAAATACGCAGCAAACATGGGTAAGCATGACTACAATTATTAGCATTAAGCTTTTATTGTGTTATTGAGATTCCGGTAATGGGGGGAAAACAGCTGCAAATTGTTATTCGGGGAAAAAAGGTTTGTCATTTAAAGAACTAATCTAATAAGAACATAACGATTCACCTTTTTATTAAGTTACAGCTTGATATGGATGGATGTCTTAATGCAAACAGCATCTTTTTAGACCTTAATGAGCGCAATATTTCAGCTAATAATAGAGCTACTTTTTGACAATGTGACATACCCGTAGAGGGCAGAGCTGCATATGTTCTTTTCCTCTTAGAGAGCTGTCTATTTTTGATTCTGTCGCTGCATAATTAACACTTTGTTTAACAGGCCCTTTTTAAGTTGAGAGAAAATAAAACCTATGAATATGCATTCGGTCTATTACGAGCTGCTGGGCTCTAAATATAGAAGCGCATTAAATATTCATGTTCCACCTGCAGGCAGTGTTTTAGCTGGTGAATGATAACGCTCCTCTCATCATGAACTTCCTAACTTTTATCAAACATTTATCAAATATTCAGTGGCTCAGGATGGCCTCTTCTGTTATGTAGTCTGATACAGTAATGTACAAGGTCCTTTTGAAATTATAGTACTGTTATTGTTATTATTATTATTAATAATAACAACA
Source organism: Enteromius paludinosus (assembly GCA_032361165.1). Classification (NCBI taxonomy): domain Eukaryota; kingdom Metazoa; phylum Chordata; class Actinopteri; order Cypriniformes; family Cyprinidae; genus Enteromius; species Enteromius paludinosus. The sequence goes on along the minus strand of JAUMHQ010000024.1, from coordinate 2,263,860 downwards.
CAATATACTATTTTAACTTACATATATTTATAACTTATATATTAGCTGTATAAATACTTTATATATGAATTCACTTTAATCAGGTAAATCATGTCATAAATAATCAAATAAAATAAATACGTGTTTTAAAAATACATTTTTTTCAACTTATTTTTGGCAAAATATAATGGCTTTTTTGCTGCTGCTTTTGATTTTGGGGTGAAACATGACCTGGACATGGTCTTGACAGGCTTGGTGAGATTCACCCAGAAAGATCCCCTGCCATTTGACACCAATGACAGATCGCTCAGCACTTTATCAATTTTTCACCGCACACATCTTTTCGTTTGTCTATCACTGGCTGACCAAACATTCATCACAATAACACTCATCTGCAGTACGTCTCAGAGCCGTCCGGAGTGCAATTGCTCACTGTGATCTTATCAAAAACCGCTTGAACGATGTGACCTTTTCACTTGATAGAGCAGCTCATACACAACCTTTTAAGTTTCATAACAATTATTGGCTCGGAATATACTGTAAGCTCTTTCGTTTTGGATATTACAGGAAAGATTCTATCATCATTTACTTTATTGTGAGGCTCATGTTCTTCTGAAGAGCTGTTCTTTCCATGGAATCGAAGTGAATGAATGTCGACCAGGGGCTGTCAGCATTGCGGTAGTTCACATAGCACAATTTGTTATAGTTTTGTTATATTACCAGCTTTATGTGCAGTATGAAAGGAACAGACCTTCACTTTGTTTTGGAATATTGTAGAATAATTTGAATTTGCCAGTTGATTTCTTCTGTGAGATGCATCATTTCCAGGAGCTGTTGTGGCATTATGTATTCAGGCTGGATGGATGAAAGCCTGTGTGTGTGTGTGCGGGTGAGACTCGGAGCATGTTTAATTACCACCAGCAAACTGGATGGCAGCTTTGATGCCAACCGCCTGCTAAGTGCATTTCTGCTGGGCGGATAACAAGGTCAGCCTGCCGTGCCCTCAGTATTGGTGGGACTTCAAGAGATGCTCAAAAGCGGAAGATTTGAGAGGTGGTAAAGACCTGGGTACAGTAATAATAGTGATTCTTGATGCAAAAATCACTACTGGTTGTGATTCACCTACCGCCATTTCCACCCTGCTCCACATCTGCATGGATGACGTATTTTTGTCGGCCAACCCAGAAGTTAGCTTCACACTGGTTCCCTCACCAAAGCCCAATAGGATTTTTCCATTGGCTTTTGAAGTAATACAGAAATTAAGCTCTGTGGCTCATTGTGTTCTGTCAAAATTTCATCAAAATGACCTTCCAGGGGGTTCCACTTTAGTTTAAATTATATTCCAAGGATTTTGCTTCAACCCACAGCCTGAAAAAAACAAAAAAAACAACTGGCAGCAACAGAATAAAAGTAGCCTAATTCTGCAGGAAAACCGCAGACTTGGCAACACAGCAAGGGGTATTATTACTGATGATTTTTCATGTCTTAGAACAAAACATGAAATATCTTGAGCTTGTGTTAACCACAGACCTTATTTCAAGCATTTAACTCAGAACAATGAAATCAGAATGCTAATTAGTTTTTGCAAAAATGCGTCATCCCTGCATCGTTCTAGAAGTCAGACAAACCAGGTGGCTCCGCCCCCAAACTCATGCCATTGGTTGAGCCAGAACTATTACATTCTTCATTTCCTCTCACATGAATTTTGACAGTTTTGTTTGTCAGTTGCACCAGCAAGCATCACCGTTTCTCGAACCTGTTTGTTGTGGGACCTGCGAACGAGGTTCATTCAATCATTTAAGGCTACAAACAGCTTCTCCCACAACAGCAAGTTTTCATTTATCTCATTTGGGATTCTTGTGTTCTTCCGTGATTCTAACGTCCTGTTCTCTCACCGTCAGGTGATGTGGGTATGCAACCTGTGCCGAAAACAACAAGAAATCCTCACCAAGTCAGGGGCCTGGTTCTACAGCGGCCCAGGGGGCGCTCTGCCCTTGGATGCGAGTGACCCTCGCCGCCGCCACGAAGAGGCACCGCAGGAAAAGAAGGCCAAACTTCAAGAAGCCCCACTGCTGTACCAGGGGCCTCCAGGGGACCGCAGCCGAGCTCCAGGACTCCCACGCCAGGCGTCCCTCAACAACGACTCCAGTCTGAAGCCCAACGACTCTCTGAGCAACAGGTGAGTGCAGATGAAATGGCTTCACGTGTTGAAATGTTTTCACTTTGCAATAACTTTGCATTTAGAAATTCTTATTCTGTTTAAAAGCAGCACTTTTTAAGCTATTCATCCTACTTTAAGAAACCAGATTTCTGCTGAGGTAGTTTTCGTCGTTGTTAGGTTGTGGGTTTCTAGAAGGTTCTGGATGTTTCCTAATACACTCTGAAATGGTTGCTAGGGTATTCCTGTGGCTGCTGGGCTAAGTGATTGCTATGGTGCTGCTAGGCAGTTGTTTGGGTTTTTCTGGGGGGTTACTAGGGTGTTGCTAAGCAATAACTAAGGCATTCTGGATGGTTATTAGGACATTGGTCTAGAATGTTCTAGAATGTTACTATGGGATGTTTAACAATTTCAAATATATTTATTAGTAGTTAAAATTTTAATTGTAAACTGGACTGAAAATGAAATTTGTTCATTTTACAGTAATGTTAACTTCAACTAAAAGTTTTTTGTACTTAATAGAAAAAGTTATGCAAACTCAATAACCAATTATATTAAAGGATTAGTTCACACAAAAATGAAAATTAGCCAATGATTTATTCACTCTCAAGGAATCCTGGGTGTATATGCAGGAGCGGATTTAGTGAATTTGGGCCCTCAGGCAAATATAGGGATGGGCTACATTTGCACACGTTAATTCAATCAACCTTGAGGTTCCTTTTTTTTTGTTGTTGTCAAAGTTGCTGCTGCACATTGGTGCCCCATAGTTATGTCCAGTGTTTCTACAGTTTTCATGTACATATTATAATTCTTTCATTAACATTTTTATTTATTCACTTTGCAGACACTTTATTATTTCACGTTGTAGACAACATAGCAATTGATTATACAGTTGAGATACAGAAGTATACATTATTATATTACTTATTATATTTACTGAAACAAACCTGTTTAGGTTACGCATAGCCTAATGTGTCCATACTGTATTCTGATGCAGCAACATCCTCAGTAAATGTTTTTATTGATATATATATATATGTGTTTCTGTTGTCATAAAACGGGATGAATATGAAATAGTGACAGAGCAGTGATCGAGTCATCGTCTGATAAAATCAAACAGGCTACACATAAGATAATGACAATAGCGGTGTTTGCATGTGAAATTAGGTGCGATTAGTAGAAATGTGCACTTCGTTTAGTACTGAGATGTAAATTTGCAGACGCTCCCTAAAGCAGCATAGGCTAATATCAAATCTAAAACTAACTTTATCGCGCTCTGTTAACACCGGTGCGTTTTCATTTTAAAACAGCATTTAGAATAAAAAAAATGTTTACACTGGCGTTAAACCTTCCCCAGGGTTTTCAAACTAAAACAGGGTGTTACGATCTGCGCGTGTGTGAACCACGCCTCTCAGCGAGGCAAGGAGCAGAGGAGAACAAGGCTTCAGATAAACTAAGGTTTTACTGGGATCAAAACATGGAATGTACAAAAAACAAGAAGCTGACGAGGCAGCGAGCAACACAGACACGACGACCATAACATTAACAACGAGACATGAATTCAAACAGAAGGACAGAGGTATTTAAAGACAAAGAACTAATGAGCATGAGTGAGGGCAGCTGAAAAACACAGGTGAACATAATTAACTAAAGACAACCTAATCACCAGAACAAACCAAATCTAGACTAAACCAAAATTACAAAGACAGGGGAGACTAAGACTGAACAGACATGAAACATGACACAGGGTCTGCAGCGTTTTCAGATGTTTTCATTTTTGATTGTAGAAAACGCCGGGATAGGCGCGTAAAGTGAAACGAAAACGCACCTAGTGTAAGCAACAGTTTTTGGCTGAACAGAGCAGACGCAGAGAGAGGAGCGCAGCGGGAAAGATCGGGAGACCTTGCGCTCGTGCAGCAGTCAGCTTCAAATACATAATATTTTCGTTTGCTACACGCAGGGTACACACGAAGCATGTTCAACTCGGACACGCAGACGGTCGTGGTAATAAACACCATTACCATTCGCATGTCCATCTCGTGAAAAGCATTTTGGGGGGCCCTTATCTTTTGGGGGCCCAAGGCAGTTGCCTACCTTTGCCTAATGGCTAAGTCCGCCCCTGTGTATATGACTTTACTCTTTAAGACTAATCAAATCTGAGTTATATTTAAAAATGTCCTGGCTCTTCCAGGCTTTATAATGGCAGTGTGTAGGTGTTTTTTTTTTTTGTCAAAAATTCAAAAAGACGTCCAATAAAATTAATTAATCCATAATAAACTATGCCTTAATAAACAGTGCCAGTGGGTGAATAAAGGCTTCCTTTTTTTTAATAGAAATATGGATTTTTGTAAAAATAAAAAACATTAAATGATAGATTTCTAATTTCCGCTGAAATGACTGGAATGAGTAAATTATCATTAGCATTCTGGAAGTGACGTAAACCTAAAGTTTCAGTAATCTTAAATAATGAAGCGAAGCTTAATTTGATTTTATTAAATAGTCTTTTAGTGAACCCTTTGATTTTTACAGTACACAATATAAGTTTATTATAAGCCCAAAGGGCAATTATTGGTGCAGCATAAAAGTTGTAATTGTTGTAATAACAAGACAATTATCTGACATCTTCCAAATTTAAAAGCCTTACAGCCATAGGAATAAAAGAGCGTCTATACCGATTGCTTTTACACTCAGGCATACTATAACTAACGTATGGAAGATATCTGGTTTTAAACATATGCATACGTAGACCATGTGAAATTGAAGCTGGGATAACAACAGCTGGAGCACGCAATGCATTCGTTCAGGTTCCATCTGTTTTTCCTCCGTTTACCATTGCTAATTTCCTGCGAAACACGCTAGACAGGTAAATAACAATCTGTAATTTATGGTGAAACCTGCTTTTGAATAAATGCAGGGAGTCATAACAAATTTATCAAACATAGCCCCCCTAATCTACAGACGCTAAAGCAGTGTGTTCTATGGTTTACCACACGGTGGCAGTGTCTCTCTGAGCCCTTGGATCAAATTCTCTCCATCTTTTGCTGGGATGGCTGTATCTGGGGGTCAGAGGTCAGTCCTAGAGAGATGTCTCTGTGGAAACAGATGCCTGCTCTCTTGAAACCGAGGAGACCGCTGTGTGTTGGTTTGATTTTTCCGTTCCTGAATACCTGCGGAGGAGAGGAATGTTGGGACGGGTGCCACAGGGATGGGGCTGATCTCATTTGCAGTTAGTGTGTGTGTGTGTGTGTGTTGACGTGAACACATTTGAATGACAAACCCTAGAAATTGCATGTTTAGTATGTACTGGAGTGAGTTCTGTCCTCACTTAATTGTTGGTCTGTGTACATGTGTAGGATGTTTATTATGGCATGTCATGTTAAAAATGTACCTTAAATTGTCTTCAGTGTTTACATTACAATTACAAAGTTTAAGGTTGGTATGATATTTATTTTATTACATTTATGTATTTATTTTTTTTAATTAATTTATTTCTACCAAAAATACAGTAAAAAACTATGTATTTAAAATGTATTCCTCTGATGGAATAAATGACGGTATATTTTAAAAACGTATTCCTCTGATAGAAAAGCTGAATTTTCAGTGTCACATGCATGTCCATGATCTATGATCAATATTAATAATATTTTTTGTGGAAACCTACTGTATATTTACTTGTTTATTTATTTAACCCTAGCTTTTTAACAGTTTATCAGTGTGTTTTTTTAACTGAGAATGCATCCCTTTGCAAAACGTCCTTTTTTTACCCATCCCTGGCTTCTTTACCTGGCAGATGTCCGTGAACAGCTCAGGACAGCAGGTGAGCTTTAAGCTGCTTTCACGGATGCAGTCTGACATTTTCCGTAGAACAAATTGTGCGTCTCTCTGCTGTGAAATATAAAAAAAGCTACAGTGCTGTTCTTTTTGATCAGATCGCTTTGTGTGCTGTCATGAAAACTGTAAATGCTCATTTGCACTTTCTTTCTGGTTTAACGTGTGCAGTAACCCCCGAAAGGTTAGATGTTTAAAATGTGCCTGCCATATGGTATCGAGGCAGTGTCAGATTTGTTCAGTGTTGTATAACAGACAGTGTTATGTTTCTATATTGGTTCTGACTTTACACAACTACTGTATTTTTGAAAGTAAGAAGCTGCTTGCAGAGTTAATGCTTGGATATGAGGAATTTTGTTTTCGCTTTACAAGACATGAATTGAAGTGGTGTGGATTACTTGTGAATTATTATAATGTTTTTATCAGGTGTTTGGACTCTCATTCTGATTGCACCCATTCACTATAGAGCATTCAATGGTGAGCAAGTGATGTAATGCTACATTAATTCAGATATGTTGTGATGATGAAACAAACTGGGGGCAAATATTTAAGCCCGTTTTCTAAACAGAAAAAGCAAAAAAATAAAATAAAAAAAAAATCTAGTCAATGTGTGTGATAGATTACTGAATAAAAAAAAAGTCTTATCTTGCAACTGGGATTTTTATACATTTTATATATAAAAAAAATTGGTGGTAGAAACAAGCTTCTACAGAAATGATCTTACGTTGAAGAATTTTAGCTCTTTCTTTATACTTAATCATGAGTTAAATATATATATATATATATATATATATATATTACTATTATTATTATTGCTTGAGTAATCACAAGAATCCAAGGGTTAAACTGTAAAACAGTTGCAAACTCATTAAGGGTTGCAAAGCTCATATAAAATGAACAGAAAATAAAACGGCTCATGTAATATTTAGTTTGACCTCCCAAGGTTGACTATTAACATTTTATGAAGGTTAAGCACCTTGAGTGTCTGTGTCTTGAAAAAATAATAAATAGACAATTGTTTAATGATTTCTGGTACTAGGTCTGTATATAGAAAATGGCAAGGTTGTTTTAGGGTTAAATGCTGCCAAAGTGAATAAGAACGGCCTTACCATTCACCGGGAGAATGTGTTAAATAGTTTGATGCCTAGGAATAGAGCTCAGGAAATCACTGAAAAGCACTTCCATTAATCTTAAAGAATGTTTAAATTAACTCTGATTCTCCTCTCCTGAAAAAGTGCTGACAGCCTATTTATATCCTGAAATAATGTGGGAAGAGCCTAATTTGTCTTGGTCTCGGAGGTGTCATTGGAGCGAACGCGAGTGTGGGTGAAACTGCTAGATGAAACAATAATAATTACACTGGGATTCGGATTTAATTACAGCCGTTATGTTTCTCTGGGTTTGGCCGGTTTTCATGCGTTTGTATCTCCTCCCCCTCCATCTATAAAATCCATTAGTGTTTTTATTGGAGCAGGATGCAACGTGACACCTAAGTTGAACCACAGACAACAGCAGGTTTTTTTTGTAGAGCTGGAATTAGTTCGACAAAATGCATGAGTCATTTGTTGGGTTGGGAGCTGATCTTCTATTGTCACAGCAGGCACTGCAATATAGACAGACATGCATATTGTGTTGTTTGTTCAAGAGGTCAGCACAAGTTCCACTTTAAGTATGATGTAATCAGGTTTCATGCTCTTGGTTAAGCGCTGTGGGAGCTGATGTTGTGATATGGAGGTTTTGTCTTGAGAGAGTTATTAAGGTGCACCTGCAGGAATTCAGTATCAGCACTCTGATCTCACACCTGCCTGCTCTCTAGACCATTCAACACTAATGATTTAAACGCTGATCTCTAAACAACTGGCGCATTTGAGCTTTTGCAAGGGCACACACACACACACACACACACATATGTATGTGTATATATATATATATATATCATTCTGTTGTTCTATTATTCTACTGTATTGTTTTGTTACTGTTAAATATTTGATAGTTTATTATTAGATCATTCTGTCTATTTCTTTTGATTGTTCATTGTATCATTAAATCAGATGTTGTCTATCTGTCTATCATACTATCATTATATCTATCCATCATTCTATCTATCCACCATTTCCCATATCGGTAGCACTTTACAATAACTACACACCATGAATCATTAGTTAAGCATTAGTAAATATTTAATTTATCCTTTATGAAGCATTGTTCCAGCATTATTATGCATTAGCAATCAGTTTACAAGTGCATCTATAAATACCTTGCTCTTGAGCATATATGTCATGTTTAATAATCGTATTTTCATCCTTTATTAATGAAAAAAAAAAAAGTCTAAGTAAATGATTAACAAATTATTTACATTTATATTAATAAATCTTATTATTTAGACGCATGGTAATGTAATAGTTGTTCAGTGTGTTAATAAATGCTTTATTAACACATGTTCCTGCTGTAATTCATGATTAAGTCAGGTAGTTACAGTATAAAGCATTTAGTAGTTGCCAGACGTCTATTTTTGTGAGCTCATTTATACTTTATAAAGCAGATGTAAAGGCTCATTTATATTCTAAACAACAAAGTTAAACAAACACAACACAGAGGGATACAGAACACAGACAATCGTACAACTGTACACCTGATAAATGAAAAACAAACATTCAGTTTTATAGAAAAAAAAAATGAAAATGTACAGTTTTATATTTTTTTGGCATCTTGAAATTAATAGTGCTGTATCCCTCTGTGTTGTTTGTTTATTTGTTTCTTTTAGGAAGATAACTGAGCCTTGAAATCTCCTCTGTACATTTAGATATGCTTATAAATCAAGAACAAGGCATTTATAGCTGTATTTATAAACTGCTTACTAATGACTAATAATGTTGGAACAATGCTTTATGAAGGATGAACTGACTATTTACTAATGCTTAACTAATGATTCATATTGTGTAGTTATTATAAAGTCTATCTGTATATCTCTACTCGATTTTTGTTATTCACTTTTCAATATTCACTTTTTTTGCAGTCAATTTATCCCCCCCACCCTTTCTACAAAAAAAGTACTATATTTTATATTATATATTTTTATTTTCTATATAAATGCCCAATTTTTTCAAAATTAAATTGTAGACTGTTGTACTTCCAAAAGCATGCACGGTAAACGCACATAGAACAGTCTTGATTTTACAGCTACTGTATAGGTTGCACCATCCTGCTAATGGCTTTAACATGTCTCTTGTAATAGAATGTCATTTCTAAGGGCCATGCTTCGCTTTAAAATGCATATAGAATTTTTTTTTTAGGTCAGAATGCATTTTAAAAAGCCCTATTTTTCCTTGTGTCCTCAGGGCAGTGCACTCTACAAGAGAGCGTTTTCTGTTCTACTAGCGCTCTTATTCCTTCAGGTCATCAAGTATCCACACACAATAGTTGTCTTTTAGTGCAGAGCATCTCTCGCCACAGAAAACCTTTAATGATGTGGGAGAAAGAAAGCTCCCCTCCTCCCCACGCCACATGCGCTGTAATGCTGCTAGAGGATGTGTAGTGCTGCTCTGGTGCTCCTGAGAGCGGATGGCTGCTGGATGGGAGAGAGGATCCTGAGCCTGGGCTCTCTAGAATCCGGCGTTTGCATGAATGCTTGTCGCGATTACTGTGGATAAATAAAGGCGGGAGGGATCTCCGGAGCGTTTAGGAAAACGCTGCGCGTTCGCTTTCTCTGCAAGTTCGGATCATAATGACCGGGAGAGTCGGTGTCGGTCCGCTCTCCTCATCCGAACGCACTTTTCCCCGGGATCAGAATACATCGGGAAGTTGAATCGTGTTTATGTTGCGCTGGAGATGCGGCGCGTCCGGAGCGAGGAGCGCTGGAGGAGTTTCGTCTGAGGGAAAGAGGGAATATACGCAGGATAACGGAGAGGAAGAGGGAAAATGCAGTTTGAGACATTGCGTCAGTTCTGTAGCTCGGTTTTATCTCATTTTAATGGGGCTTTCACGCCGCCGCAGAATATTCTGCAGACGGAGCTCCTGGAGCAGGCGCTCAGCACCATCGGGTGAGTTTGTGACACACCACGAGTCGCTATATTTGCATTTGCTGAAGGAAATAGCTGGGCTTGCGAGGCACGGATACATAGAAAATGTGTATGTGAAGCGGATGCGAGGTGACTCGGCTTCTGTGTAAATGAAATGCCGCAGCCGTTGTCATGACACTCAGCAAGCATCTTGTTTAGTGGCGGATGTGTAAGAAAGGACCAATCAGAGTTCAGTATGCTAATAAATAAAAATATGTCCAATAGCAATTAGCTATGCGAATTTTTCCCACATTTCGTCACTGTCGGATGCATTTTAAAATTGCGAAGTTATCAATGCAGGCAATAATAATGTAATGTGTGTGTGTGTGTATACATATCATGTTAATTTGGAGTCTTTTATGTTCGTTAGTTTTTTGTCATGGCTAGAATATGTCTGTTTTTTTTTGTTTTTTTAAGTGGTTGGTTATTGCTTATGCCTACTAGTAATTCATCATTTTATTTATTTTATTCTATTGTATTATAATTTGTTTATTTCACGTTTGGCAATTAGATTGTGATTTATATATTGTTTTAAAGTATCGAATTCTCTCTTTTTTTGTATCAAATGTATGAAAAGTCAATATTTTTAATCATTAAAAAATATGTTTTATATATATTATGTATGTTCTGACCTCTGGATATTAGTATCTGTCTATTAATTCTTCCAGTTGATCTAGTAACGTTCATGTGCATCATTGCTTGGCTTGCGTGTCTTTACAGAAGTGGGCAAGTTTTGAGAGATGTTCACAGATCTCCGGTCAAGATCCATCTCTAGCGTCAAAAGTGGTGTCGGTGGTCCTTAACTTCAGCGTAAACATCTGAAGGACCTCAGGGCACGAGGTTGAATGGTGTGTTTTATGCCGTTTAAAGTGTTGAGGAGAACGAGGCCGTCGTCTCACTCCAGGGATGTAACAGCACGAGCCTCTTCCACTGCCAGCACAAATACACACTCAGCAAATCAGCGAGCTAGACTTCTCTCACACCAGGGGTTCGGTGCAAGCATCCCTTTGTTCCTGTGCTTTTGCTCGTTCTCACATGGCTTTGAAGCCTGTGCTGTGCTTGATTGGAGGAGGCAAGGTGTGGCTGTCAACTTCTGCTGCTTGCTGAATTGCAGCGATTGCATTTTAGAGAAACGTCACACTGAGGCATTTAACTGACAGTGTGTTCTTCTTTCTTGAATTGTGTGTTTTCATGATAAACATCAGGCAAAAGGCTTAAGGTAATGTCATTATGGTAGCTTCTTCGAGCCAAAATATTGCCTTAGAGAACTACTACTAGTGCACTATTACTAACGGACAGAGCTGTCTGCCAAAACCAGAGCGGATTCAGTCACACTGTGTTCTTTCCGCTTCAGTCTGACTCCATAAGGGCCTTAGAGATGCCTTGTATGTGGCCGGGAAACTCTTCTTCCAAATGGCTGCGATTATGTAGTAAGCTTTATGTTGTTGTTGTGTAAATGTATACATTTCTCTCTCTAGTTCAAATAACTTGCGCAAAAGTATTGCACAAAAACGTCATGAATGTGGTCATTTCACCTTAAATGAAAGGGCAAAAATATAATAATTTTAATTTCATATCAATTAAGCAAGTAGAATTTTCGTGCATAATTTTTGACGATATTTTGGCAGTCATTTTTCGTTTGTTAAGATAATGCATAGCCCAATAATACATGAAGGATGTTTTAAAGTCTTTGTAGGTTCCATTTCAAAACTATTTGTAGCTGAAATATCTACGCTTGTCCGTTTCGATTTTTGAATAGACAGGAGAAAAATGAAGTATGCTATCTCACTGTTTTTATATTTGTCACGATTCTTGTTTTTAAGTTGAAGATGCATGACCATGTGCATCATTTGGCTTAATAATTTGCGGTGGCTGCAGAGAAAGAGCGAGCAAGAGAGATGCAGGGAAGAACAGAAGAGATAAATCATAATTGAAGTTTCTCTTAGATGGAATATCCCTTCCCACAAGCCCAGTGCTCTGTGAGGCTGCGTCACCATGGCAACTTTGTTTGATCAATGCTGTGGGTGATGTGTGAGACAGGAAGACCTGCGGGGGAGAGAGAGGGATGTCCCCCGCACACAGAGACTGAGAGACAACAGCAGGACTGCTGAGGGTTTATTCATGAAGCTTCTGTAAACGCCGTCTGAGATTACTTGGCAAATGAGATGAGGTGAATGAAAGAAACTGAGAAGTTTCTGTGCCAGAGAAGAGCTTCATGAGCCCTTTGAGCTTGTGATGTCTTTCAAAGAGATGATGAAAGACTTGACATCACTTACTCACCCATGTGTCATTTTAACTGACTTTCTTTTGTTTTCTCTGGAACGTAAATTAAGATATTTTGAGAAATGTGTTTTCATCGGAAAAACATAAGTCGCACAGTTTTGGACTGATGTGAGGATGAGTAAATGACTACAAAATGGTATTTTTGGGTGAACTGTCATATTAAGACTTGCTGTTAAGAAGGATGAAACGTTTTAACATTTGAAGCTGATAAAGAGTGTTATTTGAGCAGGAAAAATACTTTTCTTGAAGGATGATTTTCTAATTGCCAATGTAATTCCTGTATGTGAATTTGTCTCTCTCTCTCTCTCTCTTATCAGAAAGATAACCACAGATGAGTTCTCTTTAATATCTCAGTTGTTTCTTCTAAAGGTCACAATGAAGATTTATGGGTAATAAGTGATCAGGTGTCCTGCTCAGATCTTAATTTTCTCCACTACAATGTCCCATGTATTTCCTCTCAAATCCAAAGATGATCTCAACAGTGCCCCAAACTGTGCTCAGATTTGTACTTTAATGTTGAAATGTCCAAATCTACTGTATAATACAGATTTTCTAAAATGCACTGTAAAAAAATTATAATAATTTAATTCAGTGTGTTACTGTTTTTTTCATCAATATTTGTGAATAATTATTTGTTTCTCAGTGTAAACCATTTCAAAATAAAACCCCAGTACAGGAAAATAAAATCAAACAAATAAAACTAAATGTGGCAGTGAAAAGTGTGTTAAAGTAGCCTAAATCCTGCAGCAATTTCTTTTCAGGGCTGGAAAAAAAAAAAAAAAAGCTTGTTCTATGTTTTCAAATTAAAGTCAAATTAAAAATACTACACCTTTATTTTACAGGACAAGAAAAGCAACCAGAATATGAAAAACAAAGCAACTACATCTCATATCTCAGTTGTTTCTTCTAGACATCAAGGCAAGGAAAGTTGTGCCTCCTGCTTCTAAGATTTTTTTTTTCTTAAAGATTCAGTTTATAGAGAAATCTGTTCTAGAGTTTCAAATGGCATGTCTCTAACTGTGCTAATTTGCCAAGATTCAGCCCTCGTTCACACTGCTTTTTAGAATGAAAAGGATACCCCTGCCGTTTCCGCTGCATTTCAGAAACAATAATGTTTCGACCTCGAAAACACTGGAGTAGTGTAAACGAATAGGCATAATCGTTGCAAAAGTTATCTGTTTTAAAACAAAAGCGCATCAGAGTAAGCTTTAGAAGTCAGAGATCTCAATATTACGAACTCAAATGAGTCAAATGAGTTGCTATCCACATTAATTATTAGGGATGTAACGGTAGCAAAATGTCACGGTACGGTAATACCTCGGTATGAGTGGCACGGTACGGTATTAATTGAATCATTTACATAAAAAACAAAACTAATTAAGAGGCTCAAAGAAAAAGTGTTTATTAAACAGTTTACATCAACACTGAACATATCAATGGCACACACATTACCATCTATCTGTAAACTTTGAAACAGGAACTTCAATTTTAATAACA
>JAUMHQ010000024.1:2215852-2233231 GCA_032361165.1 Enteromius paludinosus | reverse complement strand
CAAATTCTGAATGCCTTTGACAGATCTCAAATGAGCCATTTTAATCTAGATTAATCTAGATTAATTTCAAAATTAATTTAGATTAATCTAGATTAAAAAAAATTAATCTATGCCCACCCCTAATATATATATATATATATATATATATTGTAATATTATATTTTTGCCATATCGCCCACCCCTACCTCTGTAATTTGCAAAATAGTCATAAAAAAAACTTGAAATAGAATCAGGCTAAAAATCGTGATACAGTAGGATATTTTTTCCATATCGTCCACCTCTAATTACGCTGCATTATTGACGTCTGCAGTCGGGTGCTCTCATGTTCACTCTGTTTATGTAACGTTAGCTGTTAGCTCAGTAATTTAGACAATAGGCTGTTGACAGTAACGTTCGGTTAAAAAGGTTAAAACAACGCTTGTGTAGTTGTGTCGAAGTAATGGCTGTTATGTTATTTTCTTTTCAAAAACGTTCCTTGTTGAACGATTGAATGTTGTGAATTTTCATTGCTGGATTTATGGAAAAACATCAACCAATATTGCACATCCATAATTATGACTATGGATATAATTAAAGAATACTTAAACTATAGCGTAAATTAAGTAATTACGCCTATTTAGAATTTTACTCAAATACAAATACTTCCCCCCCTCAACAAATACAAATACTAGCTGCCTTGCACAACTCTATTGGGTAGTTCTCACGGAGTCGCTATTGTATCGTAGCAGAAACTTTCCATGATACATTTTTGTAAGAGAAGCATGCTGACATGACAATTTAAAGTTTGGTTCTCCGTGAACGCATGCTTTGATGGCTTTATTGCATTGAGGTGCACGTATAAACAAGTAAATAAGCAAAGTACAAGGATTCCAGAGCGAGAGCCGAATGTTTTTCAGATGATTATGACTGAAACAGACTTTCTTCCCCCTCAAAGTGAACACGAGGAAGACGTGGGATTTTTCATTTCCCAGCTCTCATCTTCTAATCACTGCACTGCACTGTGGGGCTGATCCTCTTTACCAGCGCCTTCATTTGTGCACTTTATCAGCAAATCATAAAAATTTTGATAAGCTGTTAAAGAAGATTATGCAGTTCTTTTAAAATCGTCTAATCTTTTTGCCAGGAGACTGAATATGGGAAACAAAAAGGCTAATAACAGGATTTCTGGAGTGTTTTGTTAAGTCTGTAATTTCTTCTCTGCCTTCATATTTATTAGTGAAAGGGAACAACTCCGCTGCGAGGTCACCGATTCATCTTTGCTGGACTGTATTTTATTAAACGGATAGTTATGGTTTTAGATGCTGATTGGTCTTATTGGATATTTAAATGTAAATGCATGCTCATTCTCTTCTGCTTTTACATTTGTATTATTTTACTCACTTAAAGTTAAAAATATTTAAAGTATAGTTTTACTTAAATTGAATGTTATATTTTATTATTTAAATTTCAATATTTCAAAACATATTTTAAATAACATTTTGAATAACATCAAACGTAACATTTAGCAAATTTCT
Source organism: Enteromius paludinosus (assembly GCA_032361165.1). NCBI lineage: Eukaryota > Metazoa > Chordata > Actinopteri > Cypriniformes > Cyprinidae > Enteromius > Enteromius paludinosus. The sequence goes on along the minus strand of JAUMHQ010000024.1, from coordinate 2,231,717 downwards.
AAATGAATAATCAATTTCCATTTTGTTAATATTTTTTTTGTTAACATTACCATTACAATGGTAATGTTGCCTAAATTCCTTATAAAATTTAGAATTAATTTATTAATTTATTTAAAAAGAAAGAAAGGAAGAAAAAAATATTTAAATTTCAGATGTGTATTATTTGTCATATTTAATATCTTAATAATATAAACTTTCATTCATTCAATCATTATATTTACTTTTGTAAGCATTTGCCAAAAATGAGGGATAAAATAAATAAAAAAAAAGAGATGAAGAGGAAGAAAATAATGCAGATTTTCTCTGTTGGCTGACATATTGTTTAGTATACAGCAGCGATTTATTGACATTTTATTGCGAATAGTTGCATCAGCGTTCTCTTAAGGCCTTGAACGTTCACAGTCCAGTCTCTGTACACATCATCACCCTCTCTGCGCTATAAAACACTTTCCATGAACAGACACACATGGTGAAGATGGGAATTGTGTGCTTGCTCCAGTAATAAATGCATCCCACAATCCTGTACGGTTTAATCTGTTATATTCAGTCCCGTTGGGTGTGTATGATTCCCTGCGGGCGGCTCTGAGCGACCAATGGAGGACTCCCTAAAAATAGCGCAACGAATAATCAGGAAGACTAGTAGCAACAAACCTGTAAACAAACACTTGTCTTATTATCTTCCATCTTTTTAGCCTCGTCTTCATTTTTTTTTTCCCCTCTCTGTATTTCTTGTTTTTTATTTTTTGCTCTAATGAAATATGTTTATTGAACATGTCTCTGAATGCTTCTGATTGTCCTGTGTAAGAAGAGTTGTTCCTCTTCAGTGTATCATCGTGCAGTCATTTACCCTATACACAGCATGTAAAAACAAAGTGAACTGTGATTGGTTGATTTAGGTGTCAGTCAAATGTTCTTGGCTAGGTATATGCTAAGAGTTGAAAGTCTGGCTCGTTGTGATCAAATTGACTAAGGCAGCTTTGAATTGTCATGGACCTGACACTTATTTTGTCTTAAAGCCAATAGATTTTTTTAATGTAACCTAGTTGTGTTGTTTTTCTTAGACGTTAATGTGCCTGTCAGACACTGAAATGACACGCAAAATCAAATGTATTCTTTTGAAATTTGGGCAGCAGAGAGTTGAGCTCTTGTGCGTTTGGACAGCAGATATTCTGCTCTAGTGTGTCTGATTATTTAAAGGTCACCTAAATTTTTCCTCTAAGCCTCTTAGAAGCAGGAACAGTCAGATAGAGCGTGTCAGAGGAGTCGAGGGGGAAATTTGGCCATTGTGCGTGTGGAAATTGACCAGTGTAACGAGAGCGTTTTACATAAGCTCATAGACCGCAGGACTGGACTAATTCACTGTGTCTTTGTGCAGCTCATATTCTGTAATTCCTCTCCATCTGATTCTCCTCCACACATCTCTATTGTGCGTTTGCTGTGACAGAGTCAAAGAAGAGACGTGTTACCTTGACCTCCATTGCTGCCTTGACCTCCAGTCTTTTCTTTTCATACTCCTTTTGTCTCACATCTTCAATCTGCGTAAATAAGCACTATTGATGTAAATTATAAAGTTATCTGATTCCACTTAACAAATCCTGTTCTTCAGTGATTCTGTCGGTTCATTAATGATTTAAATGATTATTTTAGTACACTGAAGAAGGACCCTCTCAAAACAACGAGTCGTAACACTACACTTTACTTTTTTCCTGTCTATTTTGCTTCCATAACATCCAATTATAATATATATCTTCATATATCTCCTACACAGTAAAATAAAGTTCACAGTATAAAACAGCAGCTGTGGTTGCCAGAATAAAATAGTTTTAAGTTACATTTACAGTTACATACCATAATTTCTGATGATAAACCATAATTACTGATATAATGTTAACATACCAACCTGTTAAAAGTACTGGAGTCTGTTTTGTACTATTGAAATACACGGTCAAGCATCAAATGCAGGTGATGATGAGGAGGTCACATGATGAAACAAAGCCCATCACAAGCTGATTTTTAATAGTAACATATATAGAAGGAGGTCAAAGCACAAACACTAAACACAATCATGGTGAGACTCATTAAACTCAAATATGCAATAAACATTAATTTAACAACATTACATGTAACATACAAGCCTAATAAACTTAACTGATACAAAAAAAAAAAAAACTAAGAAGAAACATAGTTACTTCAAAGAAAACATTTAAAATGCAATGCAGGGAATTCTGGGAATGGCAGTTTACAATGTTTAATTTACCATTAACAAGTTTTTACAGTACTGTAGCATTTTCAGTTTTTTACAGTGAAAATCAAGGTCATTTTATATATAAAATATAGCATCATTTATAGCGTAATATGCTAGTGTTTCGATTTCTGTTCTGTTTCTGTGTATGCAAATGTGTGCATATTTAATTCGATTAAATTAGATTTAACGCCCCATTTTAACATCTAAACAACATTTCAGAAAATGCAATATAAAACATTTGCCTTAATATACCGTGAATCATCAATCAACTATGGAAGTATGGTGATACTGTATGTATTAGTTCAAATTTTCACTCACATTCACCTGTGGTGCTTTAAACAAAAGTATGCTTTTGGAACAAATTGGTAAGTCTTTTTGACTGGCCCATTAAAAAAAACAGCTGTGTATTTGTCTTTGCATATAATGTGTATTTTATTTTTATTAATTACTGCCGCCAGGTAACATTCAGTTTAAACTCGCAGTTAAATACGATTTATTTTGCAGTAGTGCTGTAAGTTCAATATCAATGCAAAAAACGCTAAGAAGTGCTATCAAAACTAAATGTCATGCAAATGATTTGGTTGCCATATTTTTTTGGAAGTGGTTCTGAATACAAACCCATTCTCGATTCCCAACCCTAATAGGCACTGAGCGTTTCATCACTGTACAAACCCAACCTTCAAACGTATATTTATCTCTATTTGTGTGCACGTCTTTGTGTAAGCGCAGTGCTGGGTGAGGGGTTTCACGCTGACAATAAAGCGCTAGAAAGACGGACACATGCCAGCTGAGTTTGGAACGACACAAAAGACAAACGCTGTCGTGTTTTAAACTGTTAAGGCCATTTAATTGTTTTCATTTCATCTTCCCCTTTGAAAGGCACGGAGGCAAAGCACACGGAGGTGCCAGGGTTATTATCTCTTATCTTTGAACAGCGGAAAATACTGCAACGCATAATAACCAAACAACTGCACACAATGTAAAATTTCATTATCAGGGTGTTAAAACTGGGTTGTACCCTGAAGGGGTCCCCACCACAGCTCTGAGCGCCAGTGTAATTATGTTTAATTAAAATACAACAGAGATCAACAGAATCATTTTCATTAGGAAATTATTAATGATTCTACCGTAACAATAATTGATTGCAGTGAGACGGGCTGCAAGAACAGACGGTCAGAGAGAGAGAGATGGGAGAGTTGCATAATTTTAAGTTGAGAGCAGACACACACACACACATTTACTGGACATAAAGTGTACCAAAACCATGTTATTGAACTGAGACCAGAGGCTAACAAAAGGAATCATGTTGAACATTGCCATGTTATGACTGACATTTAACTTTTAACATTACTTGTAATAGGAGGACTGAGTTAAAATAAGCTTAACTAGCTCCTGTCATATTGAATATAACAGTACTTAATGAGCTGTCACTTACAAAAAGTTCACTAAGGTACTACCATGCTATATATATATAGTGTTACTATTGTGCAAATTACAAAAGTTAAAACAAAAATGCATAGTATGTTCATGGTACTGTAACTGTAAATATTCAGAAAGCACAGAAACAGTTTGATATTACAGTGGTGCATTTTATATATATAAAAAAAATAAAAAAGCATGGCACATGAGTTACAGTGGTAAATGTCCAAAAAATAAAATATGGGTGTTGCACATTTGAACAAGCATAGTATTGCATAGTAATATAGTAATGTGCATTTTCAATGATATTTGTAATAAAAAAACAAAATACGATGGTTATTAAAAATGACATATGGTATTATGGTGCCCGTTCAAAACAGCATGCTATTACCATGGTGGGTGCATATTCAAAAAAACATGGTTGTACTGTGGTACACATAAAAAAAACATTGTATAACCATTGTATATATTTAAAATAAAAAATGTTACCATTGTGCATATTCAGAAAATATGGTAATAGTATGGTAAAAGGGGGGAAAAGACATTACCATAATACCATGGTGTATGTTCAAATATGTATTACTGATTCTTTAAGCAGAAGGCTTTAGTGACACTGCTGTGTTTCACTCTGCATAATTTGTCAGTATGTACAGCTTTAGTAGGGCTGTGTGTGTGTGTGTGTGTGGATCACAACCTCCTGCTGCTACTATTAATTATGATTCAATTGTGTAGCTCTGGAGCTGCTAAGAGTGATGTTCAACTCCCCCGTGGCATTTCTAATCAGCTCATGAAGTACCTGCACCTGGAGTGAGAGTGTGTGTGTGTGTTTCAAGAGTGCGCACACTCCTTCTCTCTTGTAAGTGTGTGTGTTTGCTTGATGATTTAACCTGCATAATTGTATAATCGATGTTGAGAAATGCCCGTGCATCGATTTCCAGAGGGCAGACAGATCTCAGTGTCACTGTGAGAGCTGAGCTTTCACACACAGTCTGGAGCTGAGCCACACAGACACCGTAAACACTCCACTTCCTGTACCCACAATACATCAGCAGATTATGGCAAAGCATCTGTTATGCTGAGCTCTTCATGGATGCTACTGAAATAATGTAGACTTTAACCCTCTTGGGATGTTTGGACATGCTCTGATATTTGTGCTCTTTTCAGCTACTTAGAACATACTATTTACCAACCTGTATTTTTCTTGTAATCAGCACAAACTGTTCTAGAATTATATGTGACAACAATGAATTTTACATGTTTACATAAAATATGACCCCCATCCATTCAGTCACACACCCTCCCTCCAAAATGATTGACAGGTCAGTAACAGTCTCTGATTTGCTACATTTCTGATTGGCTACAAAAGCGCGGTCCGCTCCCCTGGCTCTTGTTTTGCTGTTTGCAGAGCCTGCGGCTGTCACTGAGACGGTGTGATTTCTCAGGACACATATTTCCTTGATCTTCAGTGCGTGTGAGATGATGGGACCACAAAGCTCAGTAAAATAGATGTCTACAGTAGGAAGAATGGCTATATTTTCATGTTTATTTCTTCTTTGTGTACAGTGGGGTGACAATTCTTGTTTTGTGTGCTGCGATTCTTCACACTTGATCTATATGTACCGTGATGCTCATTTTCAGTTTCTAAATCGGCAAAATCCACCCACGCCGTGGCTGTTTTTTCCATCTGCAGACATTTTTCACCATGTTTAAGCACATTATTGTGATTATCTATCTCTTGCGCCTTTGGACATCAGCATAAGTGGATTTAGAGGCTTTCCTGTGTGTTGATTTTAAGTTTGGGCTCGAGTCTCTTTAAACACGGGCAGAATGGAGCACTTATCACCATACGATTAAGAAGGGAAAGCTAATGTGATTATGAATATCATCATACGTTCTTACAGCATAATCAACAAGGAGCACTTGAAAAAGAGTCTTTGACATATCTGGGAGTGTTCGACTTTATAATAATAGAATGGAAAATCAATTTCCTGGAAGAGCCTATATATTCTTTTTGCCTTTATAAGCTCTTGAACTCTACATAAATTGACCGTCTCATTTTTTAAAAATTAGCCATTTGTTCTTAAATTAACAGTTATAGCGATAAACTCAATATGAAGTGCCACTCACAACCTACAGTATTTTACTTTTACCAAGTTAAATTGGATATCGAACCACTAAAAATTGTAGGGCAGGACTTGATTGGTTTATGAAAACTAATAGATTTCATTGCAAACACCTTGGTTTAGATTTGTAGAAAGAGGGATTTGAGTTGAGGATGAATGGCCAAACGCATCTCCTTTAAAGTCATCTGGGGTTCAGGTTTGGGAGAAGACAGCAAGAGAGAGAGAGTAAATGGATCTGAAAGCATCAGGCAGGTCACCAGCCGCCCACTGAGTGAGGATAGATGGCGGTCCAGTCATGTTGTCTCCTCGGCCACAGGGCTGCACTCTTTATGCAGCATAAAATTACTGTCAGCCTGCATCTATATCTCCTCTGAGAGGTCACTAATGCCACATGCATGTTACATATACACATTTACTGTATACAATTTACTGTACTCACTTCATCACTTGCTCTGACGTTAAAGGGATACTTCCCCCAGAAATGAAATTCTGAAGTTATTTCAAAGCCTTCGACCCCTAACCTCCCCAAAAACATCAGTGTAAGTAGATGGGGATCACATCCATGGTGGCCTTTCACTGTCAATACCATTAAGAGTTGTAAAATGTCTGATATCACAAATCCATTTTTCTGTTTAGCTCATCCCAGGTTTTGAGACTGAAAAGACTTTTGTTTTCGTGGGTTTTCATATCATCAAAGATATGCAGAAATACGAGTGATTTTGAGTTGTTTAGGATAAATGTTGACCTGGTGATGTGGCTGAAATACTGAAATGATTGGTGATATACTGTTTTTCAGTATTTTGACGTTAGCTTATTGATATTTGTTCTAAAAAAGGTCTAATTGGTGTCATATTTTCAATTAGAGAAAGTAAATAAAAGCAACTAATTCTATTGCACTTTATTTAATCAAGCCATTTTACTAACTATACTAATATTTCCAAATATTACAATGTGTGGTAATATTAAACGTATGTATCATATATATATATTTATATATATTAAGAAGATTTTTTGATTTGATGAGCATGTTAATCAAAACAAAGTTGTGTATCGATTCGCTGGACTGTTTGAATTCATTGAAATGATTTGCATTTACTTTAACCATGTTTTTGTTACTGAAATGAACTCCTCCACAGTTCAAATAAATTCTATGTTATGAAAACAAATCACAGGATTTGGGAATGAATCATTCAGGCTGGAGTCAATGGATTCAATGACTCAAAAACAATGATTAATGTCAATATTAGACACATTATTTTGCTCATAAGGTGATTTAAATTTTGAATCTGTTACAGTAACCCAACACTAGTAATAGTCAAAACGATTGTGGAGTGTGTTGTCTCAGTATGTTTGCCTGTCCTGTTCATATTCATCCTTCAGACCATAAACATGCATTCTGACCACTTCAGAACTACCGCTTACTTTGCTTAACAACCTCTTTCTGCTCACTGTAGAGAGAGAGAGAGAGAGAGAGGGGATGGTAGCGCCATCTGTCCAGTCTCTCTGGGTATTGTCATAAAGAGAGTCTAATGTTGTCATTATCCTTACATGGCAGAGGTCATTACCGTTTATAGAGGCACATGAAAATTTATGGCAAATGAACTTATGCTGTCATGATGTGAGAAGCAATGAAACAGGATCTGAACAAAAGCCTCACAATGAACTTGCATGACCCGTCACATAAATTAAAGGCACAATATGTAACTTTAAAAATCTTTGATCTTATCTGTATCTTTAAGTACTTTTCTTGAAAGGTAGAGGTGAGTGTGTGAGTGTTTTGAAACGGAATAATTTTCCATGAAATTCTTTGAAATGACATGCATTTTGCAAAATTCATCGCAGTCAACTTGTGTGAAACATTTTATTTCAGACAGACAGAAAAATAAAATGTATTTAAAAAAATATATAACATTTTATTATCCACATTCGTTACCTCTAGGTATGAATTTTGCTGCCATCATTTTTGCAATTCCGTTTAATTCCACTTGCGGTGTATAAATCAGTTTTTGTGTTGGGTTTTCACTGAGCATGGCGATCAGTTGCTTGTTTCTACCCGCTCTCTGTGCGTGTTTACAAGTGAGGGTGATTTCTGGGTTCCGGTCGCCGCGAGGTTGCCTGCTTTTCACTCGAGCCTGGCTTCGGGTTGATTTAAAGACCGTTAGGAATGGCAGCGAGAGGGAGAAGACAAAAAAAGACAGTCGACAAATCAACTCACGCCGATGCCTCTCAAGGTTTCTGCTGCAACCTATTCAGCAGGAGAAAAGAGAAAAATATATATACACTCTATCCTGTCAGGGGCTTTTGGCTTATCTTGAGTGACTGTCAAGGCTGGGAATATCAGGGAATGGACAGAAACATATAAAATTAATAAGCTCCTGGATGTTGTCGGAAGTTATGATGCTTCCATAAATCCTGGTTTGATCAGAGAGGACAAGGCTTAGAGCCGGAGCCGCCTAACGCACACAGCGAGTGTTTTTGGGCCTGGCTTCTCATTCTGTCGCTGAGATAGAAGCCTTTAGCTGGAGAAATAAGATTTATCTTCCTTCCTCCCCTTTCAGGACTGACAAATCAGAGAAAGCCGGAGGCGACTCGGCAGCCATTACTACCTTTAATAAAGGGCATGGGCTCAGCAAGGTGAAACTTGGGCCAAAGGCAAAAAAAATGTGCAGAAGAGAAAAGAAATTGGCGCTTACTTATCGGTTGTACGTCCCGTGTTGGGTGAAAGGTCGAAGAGCTTTTTGTTTGTTTGTTTGTTTCTTATAGCAAAAGGATGGATGCTATCTGTCCCAGCATCCAAACGGCAAGGCTTTCTGGAGCGCTGCGGGTAATATTTCATGTCAAGAATTAGGCAAGTGAACCTCTGTGGTTTTTTTTCAGTGGGTGGCGGAGAGAAACATTGATCATCGTCTCAGCAGCGAACAACGATGCGTTGGCTTTTTCGAGAGGATGTTCTGTGTGCAAGTACATTTAATGCAGGGTAATTAAATGCCGAGGTTGTGTGTCTGTGTGTTTCATACAGCTTGAGAGTTTAAGAGGTTGTATCGGAAGGAAAAAAATCATAACAATAACAATGCTTGCTGGACCAAATTAGAAAAAGTATATTTGAGTTTGAGAGGTTGTATTGTGAATATATCGTGCTTTCTCAGTTGTAATGATTGCACAGAAAAAATTAAACAAAGAAATGATTCTGATACGCTGCTCATTTCTGATTATTATCAACGTTAAAAGCAGTTGTGCCGCTTAACATTTGAAAGAATAGAACGTTTGGAAGAACAGCATTTATTGAATATAAAATATTTTGTAACATTATAAGTGTTTACTGTCGCTTGCTGGAAAAAAAAACATTTTATCAGTAATTAAAAATAAAAGTCCTGGTGTGCCCTGTCTGAAAGTGAAACTACTTTCTTGGGGCTTCCAAAAGAGGACATTACTAGAAATCAGTGTTGTATTTACAACACTGTTCCAAAACAGTTCTACCCAAATATTAGCGTGTGTTCAGCGCAGTTACGGAGGATGAACTGCTAAAACCTGGAGAGTAGTCTATGCTGGCTCTGCACAGACTATAAAGTTGAGCAATTCTACCTCTGCAAGGACAGTCTGGCGCTTCTGACTCACAACCTTTAAGTAAGCTAGGTTTTCCTATTTTAAAGAACCTGCTACTTGCTATTCAAACGTGAGTTCTGAGCTGTGAAGGGTAGTGCTTGTTGTTTATCGTTACTCTGATCACGAATGCAAACATGGTGTTATGTTTACGAGGTGTGATGCAACACGACAAGTAAAAAGGCAGTACTAAGTAATGATAATCAGTCATTTCTGTATGTCTCCACTCCATGCAACAAATGCCGCATTTGTAATGTGTTTTATTGTTTTGGTGTCATAGTGCCGAGACGCAGCATCATGTTCTGCCACATGCTTGCGGTATTCGGCCAATCACAGTGCACCTTAATGCACCTTAAGCTATTATTTATTATATAAAAGTTGTTGTTGTTAGAAGGTTGAATGACTTATGAGGAAGTGGCCTGTTCCATGTACTGTAGATTAAAAGCATTTTTAAACATATTTTTAACAAATACTACTCAATTTATGTGTAAAACTTTTTTAATTAACCAAAAAAAAAAAAAAAATGATTATGCACATTCAACGACTGCAAGCTAGAGGAGATTTTCACAGCTTTAACTATCTTGACTAAAGGTCCTGTAAATGCATTCTGTTTTCTAGGAAATAATTGAATTGAGTGTTTGACGTCTGCGCTCTGGGTGCTTTACTGCTGGACTGGTTCTGAGCTGAAGTCTCTCAGATTATCCTGTGAATTGCTCTACCTGTGAAGTCTCCGGTTCGCCGATGGCTCTTCTGCATGAATTATTCAGATAGGCAGAATCCTCACAAAATGCTTGTGAAGGAAGTGAATTCTGCTCACTGGTAAACAGATTTTAGCGATTTTCTGCTCCGAATCCCTTATGAGTTGAGTTGTGCCTCGGTGCCAGCGACGGATAATTACATCACATCTCTTTTTCCTCTCCAGACCCCTTCAAACTTTCCCCTAAACCCATTGCCAACCCCCCTCCCCCATCACTTTGTCCACATCCTGAATCATTTTTTACCGCTTGCCCCAGTCTCCAGTCATATCAGTGGTGAGGAAAAATGGTCCCCTCATATTGAAATGACAACCCAAATATTTTTATTCATTTACATATTACTTGATGTCTGGAAATGTATTCATTTGGTTGTTTAGAATTTACACATCAAATGATTGAACAAACAAATAAATAAATAGATATGTAATTTTGATGTGTAAGTATTTATTTAATTTATGTTATTGGGCAAAATATGGGATGCAAATTAAATAGGTGACAAAGTAGGGTTATTTCTGGAATTGGTAACTGAAAACTTATGCATCATCAATAATAGGCGTCAGTATAACGTTCAAGACGTATCGGCCAATCCAGTACTAACAGAGCTGTTGCACCTTTAAAAAAAATCAAAACATAAACAGTAAACTTGCTGAGAGATGCAGTGGTTCAGTGTTTGTGTTGTGTGCTGCAGTCTGACCTTCACCCAGGCAGTTTTTGGGAGGGCACATCTGAAGCCGCTGACCCTTACTGGGCTGCACTAGAGAGAAAACACTGCAGACATGAAGGAGTGGCATTTGGCCAGAGCCCAACCGGGGGAGAACACCCGACCCTGCTCACAGCATGGGCGTGTGTGTGTGTGTCATAAAACACCTACTGGTGCAGAACAGAGGGTTCAGCAGCTCCAGCATTCCAGGGCAGATGGGAGGAAAGGACACACTTACACAAACACACACAACCTGATAAGAATGAGATGCACTGCTCTAAACTAAGACCTGAATAACCCATATTTATATACCATGCATTAGAGACATTCAAAGAACTCTTCCTTTATATTTCCTTAAAAGATCAAGTAACTTTATGTGGATGTTTCTCTCAGTGGAGACTTCCTCAGTGGAAACACTGTTTTTTTTTTCTCAGAAGACAAATCTGAGAAGTTGTTGATCAAACATCTCCATCTCCAGAACAATAAAATGGGTATAATATTAGAATTTAAGAATCTATCTATCTATCTATCTATCTATCTATCTATCTATCTATCTATCTATCTATCTATCTATCTATCTATCTATCCATCTATCTATCTATCCATCTATCCATCTATCTATCCATCTATCTATCTATCTATCCATCTATCTATCAGAAACTTCATTTCAAAGCAGTCAGACTATCAAACACCAGTTAATTTGCTGTTGACTAGATTCCATAGGCTAGTATTATTGTTCTCTCCCTCCTGATTAAAGCTACCGCAAGCATTTCCCACGTGTCATAGCATTTGATAATATTTGCTTCTAATCGTCAGAGGACTCGCACTACTCCTATTAGTGAACATTAGCCATTTAAAGCATGTTTACACACTGCAATCAAGGCCATTGGCCGCCTTTACCACTTCACAGATAAATAAAGCACAAAGTTTGTTTTCCTACTTTGTCTTTGAGCTCCTTCGGTGCGGAGGAGAGGCCAAAACCCCAAAGGCGGAGGCAGGAAGCGCTCCTGTACCGCGGCTTTGTCATCACGCTTGAAGAATTTGTGTTTAATGTACTGTAATGTGGAATTCAGCAGGGACCAGTTTAATTGAGTTTTACACAAACCAGTTGGGAGCGGCGCTGGAAGCTAGGTGATGTTGAGGTTCTTAATCTGTCTCTCCGTAGAGGGTTGTTGACGAAGTGGTTCTTTCTCTTTGTGCAGGGAAAAAAGAGGAAGCCTAGGAAATGATACATCCGTGGATAAAACCAATTGGCAACCCTCAAAGGGAACGAGGTTGATAAGACAAATCCAGCACTTGTAGAGAAATAAAAGAATCCAACTGTTCATTAAAGGCGGAAACAAAACAGGCGATTGAGAAGGCAGGCCGGCTGGTCGAAAGAGAGAGAGGCAGGCAAACAGAGATGGCTCCTATCAGAGGAAAGGATTGGAAAATAATCAAGGATTTGTGAGCTGAATTAATAACCAGACAAATACTGATTTTTTTTTTTGTTCCCGCTTTCGCAAAATTAGGAAGGATGGACCACAATTATCTAACGCAGGACGCCGTTTAGCTGCACTTCCTCCTAATTATGAAAGATAACTCAAATCTAGAGCTTCAGATGTTTCATAAAAGCACTCGGAGAGGCAAACTCGCTGCCAAGACTTCAATGTGCCCATAGGAAAGAAACATCACAAAGGAGATCTCGTTAATATCTCAATTGTTTCTCGAAGACAGTGAAGAGATTAAATGGTGGGCGAATGGAGACTTCTTCAGAAGTCTGAGGCTTAATCTCCTCAGAATTTTTTTTCCTGAGAAATAGACTTCAGTAATATCATGTTTCCTTCAGAGTTTCAGATGAGTTTAGCGATGTCTCGTAATCAACACAAGAAACATCCCTGAATGATACACTGCTGTTTGATTATATAACATCTGCCTGTCTTTCTCTGGATTGGAAAAAAAAAAAACCCAAATAAGATTATTTTTCCCTAGACTGTGATGAGATTTAATGAAGAGCAGATGGAAATTTCTTCAAAATCCAGATGTTCCTCTCGAGAAAAAGATCCTATCACGTGCGTCTCCTTCAGAGTTTCTAATAAGGTCAACAAAGTCTCACAATCAACACAAAAATGCCATTCAAATGTTAAATTGGGATTTAAGTATCTTGTAGGAAAGAAAAATCACACAAGAGATATTTTTAATATCTAAATTGTTTTTCCCAGACAGTGATGCGATTACATGGGCATCAGAAGAAGTCTTCTTTAAAAGTCCAATGTTTTTCTCTGGCCTGAGAAGAAAACTCCAGTATCCTCACATACGTCTCCTCTAGAGTTTCCAATAAGGTCAGAAGTGTCATTCAAAATGATGAATTGGCATTTTAGTCTCTATAAGGGGGAAAAAATCCACAAGATGCTTTTTTTATTATCTCAGTTGTTTCTCATACACTGCAGTGAGATTTAATTGGGTCTTTTGCTTAAGTATTCTGCTTCATTGTTTCTTCTTAGAAGAAAAGACCCTGTTAATCTCACATGTATCTTCTCTAGTGTTTCTAATAAGGTCAAAGTCAAATTTTATTTGTCACATACACAATCATACAAAGTACAATATGCAGTGAAATGATTTTTTGCGACCACAGAGTCGCCACAATGTTATTTAAATAATGAACTGAGATTTGAGTATCTTGATAAATCCCACATTAGATCTTATTTGATGTTTCAGTGTTTCCAGATCAACTGCAATGAGATCAAATTGAGATATGTGAGTGAGTATTCGGCTTCTCAGATGTTTCTCCTGATACAAAAGACCCCAGTAATCTCTTGTAGGGGTTCTAATAAGGTCAACAAAGTCATTCAAGCAGCACAAAAATATCTTGCAGGACAAAAAACCTACATGAGATCTTTTTTAATATCTAAGGCATTTTTCCAGGCAGAGATGATATTGAATGGAGACTTCTTCAAAGCCTAGATGTTTCTTCCGAGAACAGGGTTTAATTAATCTGACACACATCTCCTCTAGATTAATGGCCACAATGTTATTTCAAAAGTTTGCGTTTCCTTGTGATGACAGTTAAGGCGTATTTGGCGTGCTGTCCAGAGGGCGAGCCTGGAGGTTGGTGAATGCATAGCCCTAGTTGTTTGAGCCCTAGCGAGGGCTGAGCTCGGCGTCCGGCTCGAAATCTGCTTGCCCCCTGGTAGGAAGACGCGAATGAGGCAGAGAAGGGATAGAGGCGGGATGTGTAATGAGATATGGAAGGGAAGGAACCAAGCTTATTTAAGGGGAAGGTTTATGGATTTGATTGGATGGGACGGAATTAGGTTGATTAGGAAATGCGGTTCCAGCCGTGGTTATCATGCGTACGCGTTCCTCTCAAAACTTGTTTATCTACATCACTTAAATGAGTAAAATCCATCATTAGATCTTTTTGATATCAAAGTTGTTTCTCCTACAATGGAGTGAGACTAAATGGACAATTCTTCTTAAAGAAAAACTTTAGTAATGTCACACAAGTCTCCTGTAAACATCTCAGTAATGTCTCAAACTGGGCTCAGATTTGCAGAGACAGCAAAAAACTGCAGTTAGAATCTAGAAAATTTGATAGGGTTCCCTGGAGGTGGGTCTTTTGCCTTATTTGTTTCTGAAGAAATGTTTGTGATGCTGCATAAATGGCATCTCCTGGACTATGAAAAAGCAACCACTGAACAATTGAATTTTCCATTAATATAACACATGTGAATCTAAAAAGCAATTCCAGAACATTTGAAGCATAAGTGAGCAAGGGTGTGTGACCGTAGTACTTCATCAACTGACCATAGCTGTGTAATGAGAGTCGGCCCGGCTAACGGTGATATAAACACACACACATACAGAGGACTCAGGAAAGGCAGGGGACGCTCGCTTGCTGTAATCAGTGCTTGTGTGATCTGCACGCTTCGACATTCCATGGCTGTTTTGTGTGAAATAAAGCCATTCATCAACACATCAATAAAAATATAGAGCAGATTATTATTGCGTTGGCCGCCCCATACAGCTTCAGTCGTAAATAATGGCCTGCTCGCCGCTGCTTATATTAATTAGAGGTAGAATGCAGATAATACGAAGGCTCTTTTATTGCGGCGAGCTGAATCAATTTTACAGTGTTATTCAGACTCGTACAAGGTCAGGCAAAGTTGTTGAGACAAGATGTGTCCCTTGTAAAACAGCTTTTCTGTGATCAGCCTCTGCTCTCTGCGCTGAGGACAGATACAGAGATTGAACAACATAACATCATGACATGCTCAATACTTTTGCGTTGATAGTTGATGGGTATCATGCATGCTTATGTTACAGCAGAGGTTCTCGACTGACAGGTCACATATCAGACAGCAGGAATAAACTATGCAACTATTTATATTACCATAAAGGTTATGATGTCAAAATGAATCTTTTAATCATATAATAGGTTAATTGTCATTTTAAACAGAAAAACATGTCAAAGGCCTTTTTATAATTCATAATTTTACAGTATTGCATCCTCAAAAAAGTTTGTTATCATGGAAAATAATAGTTTGTGCTAAATATATAATTATATATTTTTTAGTAATTATTGGATTAATAAATAACCTAATAAAGAATAATAATTAAATTATAATAAGATAATAATTAATAGAAATTACTTTTAATATTTTATATGATCTTAAAGACATTTTGATCACTTATATATTCTTTGTTCAATTTATTTTCCAATGTACTGTGAAATTTCTGATCATAAACAACTTTTATCAGAGTCACCTGGATTGCACAGAATGTAAAAAAAAGGTTTAGTTGTGCCTAATTATAGACTTTTATCGATGCTCATTTCAGTTATTTCTCGTTCACTGATTATTAACCAGTTAACTGACAACATTATTTAAAGTGAGAATTGAATTCAAAGGATAAGTGCCTGTGACCCATTAAAAATAATAATATTAATATCAAAGATGGCAACGTCGACAAAACTAAGTCTTACCACTTTCTGACATGACAGGAGTCCAATCGAGGCGCGAGTTCTTTCATCAAACCTTCATTA
>JAUMHQ010000024.1:2151920-2197708 GCA_032361165.1 Enteromius paludinosus | reverse complement strand
TTAATATATAAATTTTTCATAAATATATACATGCATGTTATTTTTTTCTATATGTATAAAATACACACAGTATACACAAAAATATTTTGTAAACCCAAACTTATTTTAGATGTGATTAATCATTTCACAGCACCAACATAAACAATTAATATTTGTAAATGCTTCATTTATAAAAACACGATATTATTAACTTAAGTAATTTGTATTCTAAGTTTTAATTAAAGACTTGCACTGAATTGGATGCAACAATATATGCTACATTAAAATTGCTGTGCATATTTTTTGGGTTGAAAACTTTGGACTATTTTGGTTATAATAAAAAAAAAAAACAATAGTGCAATATATTTGTAATTTTCATTTTCGTATTTAACAACATCTCTTTACTATGTTGAAAATCGCTGACACACAAGGCATTCATTATAATAGACTTACATATTGCATAACTGAATTTGACTGGTCCCAGTTAAATCTGAACTGAAACTAAGATTTTAGACAGAGGAAATAACTTCAAGTAACCCTGATAAGGTCACCTAATCAATCTTTTTAGTAAAATGAGAAGAAGTGATCAACATACAGCCTCATTTCTCCTTTGTCACACGAACACATGTGTCTCCGGGTGGCTTTGTTAGAGCTGCTGGGTTATGGGGGCGGCGCTGGTCAAAACCTTAGATGCTGTGGTAACCAGGTTTGCCTGCCGCACATACAACAGGACAGCAGGGCCCTTTCTTTAGGTCATTGTGTAATTATTGTGTCAGAGCTGCATTAGTCTGATGGCTGTCACAGGGCTGTCCTCAAGCTCTTAGGGTCAGACTAATGGATGTAGTTACAGTGGTCGGTAAACAAATTGACTGAGGAATCCATACAGGAAAATAAAAAGAGAAAAAGAGAAAGAGAGACCGAATGAGCAGACAAGAGTTAGACAATAGAGAGAATGACAGGAGAATAGAAAAAATGGAAAAGGTAAGAGATGAACATGCAGGAGGGGAAGACGAAACAAGAAAAGACTGGAATCAATAAAAGTCTGCGGGATCAATGAGAGCTACATTTTCATCGGTAACAGGATTGACTCTCCACGACCTGATATAACTATTCCCAGTGCATATGTTGAATAGAGGGAATCCTGCCCTGGGGACGTGACTGACAAGACTGTATCATACGGACACTATTTAAAGAAAATGATAATAATAAAAATTAAAAAAACACAAAAAAATGACTGAATAACAGAACTGTGCTATGGGTAGAGAACTAAACTATACTGGTGCGTTTATAAAAAATAAAAAGAAAACGCATCATAGATTTCTCAAACATTCTTATAGTAACTTTTCATAGGCTTTTCAGTGTGTTTTTGTTTTTTGTTTTTTTGACATGGCAAATCAGTAATTATGGAAGCTTGTTTCAAATACATGTTTTCTTTGTGAATATATTTTAAAATGTAATTTATTCCTGTGATACAAAGCATCATTACTCCAGTCTGCAGTGTCACATGATCCTTTCAGAAATCATTCTAATATGCTGATGTTTTATTATCAGTGTTGGAAACAGTTGAGCTGTTTAATAGTTTTTTTTAGAATTCTTTGATCATTAAAATATTAAAAAGAGAAGCATTTATTTAAAAGGGATGATAACGTTCAGAACTACTGTTACATAGTTTACGGTTTCATTACTGTTCAAAAGTTTGGGATCAGTACATTTTTATTCTTTCTTCTTTGAAAGAAATGAATACTTTTATTAACAAAAATTTCTCTTAAATTAATAAACAAAAAAAGTCACAGAACAGATTAACAATTTTAGAGATGTTTTATATTTGGTAAAAAATTATGTTGTTTTTAAAAGGAAAAACCAGGTTCCAAAAAATATATTTGGCCGCACAACTGTTTCCAACATTGACAATTCTAGTAATAAATCAGCAGAATGATTTCTGAAAGGATCAAGTGACACTGAAGACTGGAGTAATGATGCTTTGTATCACAGGAATAAATTACATTTTAAAATATATTCACACAGAAAACAGTTATTTCACATTGAAATAATATTTCACAATATTACAGTTTTTTCTTGATTTTTAATCTAATAAAGGCAGCCTCGATGAACACAAGAAACATCTTTAATAACCATTAAATATCTGACTGTTCTAAAACTTTTAAACGCTAGTGTATATATTTACAGTACTGTGCAAAAGTCTTAGGCCACAAGTATTTTCAACAACAGAAAATGGTTTTGAGTCGGTTATTTCTATCTTTTGTGGTAGCATGTCAGTTGGAATGATAAAACAGCTTTATTTCTTCTATGAAAGAAGATATTTTGAAGAATGTCAGTAAACATGTGGTTTCAGTTTTCTTTGACTTCCATTATTTTTTTATGCATATAATTGAAGTCAATGGAACCTACAGAGCACTGCACGTATCATGACATCACATATGGCCATGTATCAAAGAACAACATCAGGGTGAGTAAATTATAACAGAATTTTTATTTTACTTTTTATTACTTTAGGTCTCGCAGTTGTAAGCAATAAGAGTTTTATTCACCAGAAAGAATCTGTTCATAGGAGTAATTTGTGTGTGGACCGAACTAGATGGTTATAGATCTAAAATCCAGTTAGAACTGGTTTAAGATGTTAAACCACCTTAAACCAGCAGGGTGGTTGTTTAGCACAGTCACTGTAAAACAAACTGACTGACTGACTGACAGACAGATAATAAAAATGATTACTTATTGAGCATTATCAATGCTATCTTTAGAAGGGAAGAAGTTATATGGGACCTGTTTGGCGAATCTAGTGGCACATATTTGTGACATAATTAATATCTGCAGCGAGAACATTAGTGTACTCTCTGCTAAGTCAGTCACAGATATGCTCACAGTCTTATCTTTTATTGGCTGGTTGCTCCCAGACTTATCTTTTATTGGCTGGCTGCTCCTGATGAGAACCTATAAGCTGGGCCAGGCCTGCCCGACCGTCCCATAGCAGATAAGTCTATCGCCACAGTCTGGGAAAGCAGGCCTGTTTCCACTTTCTCCATCTCCTGTGCTCTTCTTTCTCCTCCTGTGTAGGGTATTTGTGGCCGGACAGGATTAGAGTCTGAAGCTCTCCTACATTCATCATGGCCACTGCACGCTCTTTTGATCTCGCTGCTGAGTGATAGTACGGGAAGATGTTCAGAGTCAGGAGGGCTTCTGCAAATTATAGAGACCCATAAAGAGAGGTCAGAGAAGAACAGAGATGTTTTTAACGCACCACTTTGTCTGACATGATCAGCTGGTTTTTGAAAATCTGGTCTGTGCAAATGAAATGACCTATGAACTGCACAATATATGTACAGTTCACGCATATATTTGTACAGATGTTCAACAAATAAATAATCTGCTAGATTTCTACATTTTCACAAGCCCTTAATAATAATAATTAACATTTATGCCTAAATTTTACATGCATTATTTCAAAAGTACTTTTACATTATTTAGAATTTGTTAAATTAATGTTACATTTTCTCTTGACAATTTCCGAAAATAGCTCTAAAATAGCTCTATAATTTATTATATACTATCCATTATTCATAAAACTCCCATAAGACAACCATAAACACCTTCTGGAAAAATGATGGCACAAGTAACAAACCTAATTCACATACAAATGCAGACGTGACTGTGCAGAACGGACAACAACTTAAAAAAAATACTTGTAAATGGTTAGTAAATGAGGCACAGGTTTTCGCAGTGAAATACTATGCATTTAAAGAGGCTCTTTTTAGTGAATTCACCCTTTAGTGTTACCATGCCAGAGATGGGTCAAGAGCAGACACCAAGTCTCATCCAATCAGTCAGTGACCCCAGACCTCCAAACCCCCAGCCACTGGAATCTGGAGTCAGGAGCCAAAGTTAATCCCTGGCTCTCATCAGGATCTCTAAAGTCGAGCTGGGCAGAGGTAATGTACCATGGTCTTCTCTCTCTCTCCGCCTCTGCTACTGACACATGACAGAGCAGTAAAGAGCATCCTCAGCACTCATCTCCATAGCCCTAAATCACCCTAAACCTAAACAAGACATTCCAAACTCAAAGCCTTTTCACCACAGTAGCACCACAGAGCAGAGAAAAATCATCATGATGGCTTTTATCCATCATCGCTGCTGACGATGCATTCTTCTCCAGTCAATGAGGGGGTTTGAGACTTTCGAACAAAGACCCTCAAATATGACAACCCCTTTGCAAGTGATCCCCTTCCTAAATATATTATAACACTGATTCTGTGAGATAAATACTGTCATATTGAAAATGTTGTATTTAAAAAAAAAAAAAAAAAAAGTGCAATAATCGAACTAAATTAAGCAATTGTTTTTATTTACAAAAACTTATATATTGTCATTTTACTTAAAAATTAAAGTATTATCTGGAAAGTTTCATTTGTTTTAACAAAATTATGAAAAAGTTGGATATGCAGGCTTTTTAATGGTTAAAACCAGAGCTGTCAATAAAACCATAAACTTAGAATTATGAGTTAGAAATATAACATTGCTCTTATGAGTCTAAATTAATAACTAAATTAAATCATTGCTTTCAGAATTAAAAAAGAACTGTTAAAGTGTATTTTATGCTAACATTTACCTAAAGCAAATTATTAAAATATTATTTTGAAACAAAAAGACTTTAAAACAAAAAATGCTACTTCAGAAATTTCTATAAATAAAGATTTGTAATTTTATATTTACATTTATACTTCTAAATAATTAAATAATGTTGAAACAATTATTTAAAACTCAACATTTTGATTAATACCGCATTTTACAAGTCAACTTTTTCACTGGCCCCAAAACAAATAATAATAGAACAAAATGATCACAATATCATGATTTCTACCCAAACTTTAAAAAGCAGAATAATTAGAAACTTTACCAATTTTTTTTTTATATTTCTAATATTTTATAGCAATTATCTGATCATTTTGTCACCCTTTTTACTTTTCGAAAAGCCCTACTTAAGCGCAATCCTCCTAAAAGAAAGACCAGCTTATTCCAGCACATGGGTTTGATTTAAACACGGAAACATCAACTTGTGATATACTGAGCATTTGCTGTTCTTTTCAGCAGGGAAATACCCCATAATACCCCAACATCTTCATTAAAAACAGACCTGGGTTAAACAAAAGCCCAGCTGATTGTGATGTTGGACAGTGAAGCCCTAAGGCCATGTCCAAAACAAACTCACAGAACCGGTTCTTGCAGAACTCTCGTCCTGACATCTGCACCTGCTCAGCAAAGCACAGGATGAGGTTACAGATTGTGCGTCACTGACAGAACCAGGCTTGGTGTGTATGAGGACCAGCAGTGTCTGGTGTGGCTGTGGACCCATTATCCACTCACTAATTGCTAAACAGTTAAAGAGAAGAGATAACAGTTTTGGCCAGTGAAGGAAACAGTCATGTATTATTAAAAGGAAATGTGAAAAACAAGAAATCAGACAGGTGCTGTGGCAGTGCATGCTAAAACTCAGGGCTGGTGAGCACAAACTTGGGGGTTTTGGAGCAAAGCACATAATACTCCAGAACTTGTGTTTTAAACATTTCTGCTCATTAAAGGTACCAAACAGAAATTGCACACTTCAAATTTAATCTACTGCATGCCTCCTGCTGTCTGATCAACAATTTATACTTCTTTTTTTTAGCAAGTAAATTAATTTAAATTAAAGTAATTCTTAAACTCTACCAGACATATGTTAGGTACACTTCTTTGTCTGTAAATCTTATGTTGGTGATATTTTAAGATGAATCACCTTTGATTTACTTGACTATCAACGCACCATTTAAAACACTGTGATTGTCAAATATGATACATCAGACATCAGGCAAAAGTTTACCAGTGACTGCACCAAAATGCAAATCTTTGCTCAGTTTGGGCCTCTGAATAACAGGTGTTTTTGCTTCTTAAGTATGAGCTCTACATTCGGTTATATCAAAGTAGCTGTCACGCAGCATGTTGATACAGACGATCACAACGTGGGCGGGTTGAACACAGAACTTTAATAAATCAAGAGAGCTTAACAAGGACAGTTTACATGCACACAAATGAACCTTAACGAACGACAAACTGGACAGAATACAATGGGCTTTTAAACACCGGGGAAGATGCAGGACAGGTGAGGAACACAGGTGGCAAGGGTTAACTAATCAACTAAACAAGAACAGGAACATGACCAAATAAGGAAACACAGGAAATACTAAAAAACGAAACCAAAACTGGACATAGAACAAGGACAAGGGTGTGACAGTAACCTATATAAGCAATGAAAGGCTTACAAAGACTGAACAAAAAACTTTTTTTTTTTTTCTATTGTTCAAAGGTTTAAAAAGAAGTCGATTCTTATTCTTCAAATAAAATGTTTTTTATTTTGTAATTTTGTAATTCATATTTTTCTTTCCTTTCCTGTCCTTTTTAATCTAATCCAACTCATAAAGTTCATTTTTTATTTAAATAAATGCAATGAATTGATTCGACAATGCTCACTGTAGCTTGGGTAAAATAAAGGCTCATGGCAGCCATCATATTCACAGCTCTAGACATAAATGTAGAGAATTACTTAATATAACATTGTCCTCCATTATAATCTAATTCCCACTACTGATTCCCCCTCACTTCCCAGTCTAAGCTCTCTTATTGGTGGATCCTCATTGACTATGACAGCTCTTTAATAACTCTCTACAGAAATAAAGGCAATCAGCATATTAGTATATTAAAACTGTAAAAATCATATCTATGATCAATATTATATCTGCTATTTCCTGTCTGTCTGTCTATAAACTAATAGCAGACGTAACGTTGATCATTATGGTGCACAAACGCTCTTGCACAAACATACGCACATCATATTTCTTATCTTTAAAGACTAATTTGGTGAATTGGAGCACTTGAAGCCTCTTTCACTATGATGTGAGGAGATAAAGAGAAATTTGACTGACTTGACAGATGCCAGAGGATGATGAATGTGAGAAGCTGAGACGAAACAAAGTCAATGACCTTCACACGGCCTCATGAAATCCAGCTTTGTGAAAAAGCCACAGTCATACAGTGTTAGCTGTAGCCTGTCACAAGCAACATGTGTTACCCAGATTACTTGAAATGCACAGCGATATATTTTTACATACGTTCCACCAAAAAGCAATAAATATGCTAACACTGGAATTGAGAAAAATGGCAAAACATAATATAATAATAGTAAGCCATACAAGACCATCTCAGGACAGGTCATCTAGCCTAAAAGAGGACAATTCCACAGACACACTTGATAATTATATGGTATAAATACACACACACACACACACACACATATATATAGTCCACTTTATACATTCTACTAACAGTAAGTAACTTTTCAAACTAGCACTCAAGAGTATTAGACTCTCTGATTAACTTTATTTTAACCCTTTGTTTTGAAGGGTCCACAACATACTATGAAAATCTTTGCAAGTATATTTCAACTTTTTTTACTACCCCAAAACCTAAGTGTCTACTCAGAGAGTTAGTAGACATGTAGTTGCAAATTAATGAGAATTGGTTGACATGTAGTTACTTATAGTTAGTAGAATGTCTAAAGTGAAAATAATTATCAAAATAATGTGTGACCTCATTAATAAACTGTGACTGCTCAAGAAAAAATTATTATGGTTAAACATTGAAAATAGTTTGTTAAACTGTTTAGAAAATGCTTGTTAAATTTTTTTGCGGGAAATGTGATACTTTTTTGTCAGTTTCTTCAATGAATAGAACTTTTAAAGAACAGCATTTGTTTGTTGAAATATATTTTTGTATATATCTTTTTTTTTAAGAATGCAAAAATGTGTATTTTTCATTTTGATGGGAATGAGATCACAATCTGGAGCATCTTTAAAATCTTCTGAATGGTCGCTTAGGATTACCATGTTTGTAGCTCTAACGCGAAACTGACCAGCTAACTGTTTTTTTTGTTGTTCTTTGAATGAATATATATATATATATATATATATATATATATATATATATCTGAATCAGCCCTCAGCGGTGTCCACACTGGTCTGGGTGTGAGAGGTTTGGCTGTATCAGTGCTGCTGCCTGCCTGTCTCCCTCTTATCAGAGCAGACCTCCCCCTGCCGGCTCCTATCAAACCCTGCTGCAGCCATTCTCTAACCGTCTACCACTCCGCATTCTCGCTCTCTCTCTCTCTCTCTGGAACTATTTTTCTTTCTTTTGTGTGCTGTCCCGCTATAGTTGAGCATAACACTGAGGTAAAGCTCTCGTCCTCTCTTTGGCTTTTCATAGACTCTCTTGGGATTGGCTGGTGTTTTTTGTGCACTATCAGAGAGTGAGGGAGCTCTGCACAGTGTCTCCGAGCTCGTAGTGTGCGCACATACAAATATACAATACTGGGTAAAAGATTGGAGTCAGTGCATTTTTCTTTTCTTTTTTGAAAGAAACTAATACTTTTATTTAGCAATGATGTCAAATAATTGACAATAGATTTCTACTTTTAAAAATAAATCTTCTATCAAGGAAGATAATTTTTTTTAATTATATTTCACCATTTTATTTTATTACAGAGAAAGAAAAGATGCTAAAATACATATTGATTAATATTGTTTCCTCAACCTTTATTTCCTTTCCCTTCTCTGTTCTGTCAATGAAAAGGGAGAAATTATGTGGTTATGTGGTATTTTTATTCAAAGGTTTGGGGTCAGTAGGTGTTTTTCTTTTTTTTTAAGTAATACTTTTATTTATACTGTTCTTTCTATTATTAAAAATTGTAAATTGTTAAAAGAAAAAAAGAAAAGAAAAGAGAAAAAGAATTAAAGCAAGGGTGCAATAAATTGATTAAGCAGCTCAACTGTTTTAACATGGCTCATAATAATAAATGTTTCTTGAGATACATATTTACTGAGGGTTCATGTGACGCTTTGCACAACGGAATAAATAACATTTAAAAAATATAAAAATAGACACTGCTATTTTAATGTTTCACAACATCACTTTTTTGTGAAAAACCTTTCTGAATACATTTTTACAGACAACACATTTTTAAATGTTAGTGTATGTCACACATGCACTTGATGTAGTACACATACTAACAAAGAAAAACGTAAAACTAGTTTTAAGACCACTAGTCATCATCTTATCCATACATTTACAAACTAGTCTAGTAGCCTTATTTAACGCATAGATGTTTCGTGCCCATAAACATTAGCAGGAGGCTTTATCAGTACTCTGTAACCAATCCAAAACAATCTCACTTCTTGTCACTGAACAGACAAAACTGTTTTGGTCACTCTGACAGAAATGTGTGGTCTTCCACCGCGGATACCTTCAGAGTGACGAGATCCTTTTGAATTTCACCCAGTCTGGTTTAGTTTTGCTTACACACACAACACACAAAAGGACACACGACGTCCTCTGACCACCCACATTCCCTCCCTTCAACATACTCGGCCAACAGACATGCATCGGCTCATTCAGCGCTGAGCTGTCATCTTCCTGTGTTACGTCACATCGTGAGTGTGGGAGCTCTGTTCTGCTCTGCACTTCAAATGTGTGAGAAACAAACTGATGTACATGTCTGCGGACCACCCTGCTTCTGTTCAGATACTGCCAAGAGCGTATAGCAAACCCAAAACGAAGACTAATCTGTTGTACATTTGTAGCTCATCATAGTTGATAGAGACACTATCATATCATACACAGTAGCTGTAGCATGCAATCCATACAGCACTAATATATATATACTGTATATACTGTATATATAGTATATATATATATATATATATATATATATGGGTCAAAGATGTTAAGGTGTCTGAATCAAAAGATGTTCACAAAAGTGATTTTATGTCCATTAAATTCAAATAAAGTGTCTACTCCTGCTACCCTAAAATCCGCTAACACCTTTTTTCGATTTTTCGACCAGCGATTTAAAACCTCCAGAATATGATTTTTTTTTTGTCAGGTAATTGATGTCTTTGTTGACTATACAGAAGAATTAGGTTTTCCCCTCCCCCATGGCATGGGAAATATCAAAGTTCTCGTGACTTCTCACAATTTTTATTTTTATTATACTTAACATATAAAACTATAGTGCATATTATAAAATAATAGCATGTTATAGTGACCTCAATATCACCCAAAACAATTTTTTTTTTATTTCTTATGTTTTATACAGTTAAAAGACCCTGATGTAAAAAAAAAACACAGATGTGACAAATGTGTACAGGGCATTGAAAAAATTATATCATGTTAATTTTATGTTTATCAAGTTTTCCCCATTAAATTAGGAAAAGTCATTCAATCTGAAGCAAAAAAAAATAAAAAATCAATTATATATGTACATGCGTTAAACATTGAATGGGGCCAAATTGACCCCAAGGATAAGAGGACGGTTAAGCTTTCAAAAATGTTTTTGGAGAATAAAATGTCAACATTTGGTTACATTGCCATTCAGTATAACACAATATTTACGTAAAACATCTATTTTAGTATGCCTGACAAGATTGTTACACTGAATGACATTTTAGTGGATACATTTTGTAAATCAGGGAAAAATGTGTGAAATTTATTTTTGGCGCAGAAAATACAAAAACTAAATTGCAATGAATTTAAACAGAAAACGTTTTAATTTTGGAGGGAATTTAAACACTTTAAAGTGGGATTACACTTTCTTTTTACTTTTGGTTACATATTTTTTTGTCTTTGACACATTTACATAATATATATATATATATATATATATATTAAAAATAATTTAAAATAAAAATATTTTATAAAGTATATAAAAACTTTTTTTTCTGTCATTTGATCAATTTAACACATGCCTGCTGAATTTCCTTAAAAAATATATTTTTTACTTTTTAACATTAGCGTACATTTATTTCCTTTTTTTTTTTTTGATCATATGACACAGAAGACTAGAACGATGATGAAAACTCAGCTTTACAAACATAGGAGTAAACTAAACAAACAAACAAAAAAAACCCAGTACAATTAAAAATGTATTAATATTTCAATTTTACTGAATTTTTGATTAAATAAATGGACCTTTTTGAGAATACAATCTTTCTTTCAAACATGAAGAGCATCAAATAAAGTCAATACTACACTGTGCAAGTTAGTCATTATACATATAAATAGGTATTCAATTGACAATGTTTCTCTTCAGGTTTATACAGAATATATTAAAAAGCATGTTGCCTTTATAATATCCATTTCCTACATGGTATGATTAGACACGCATAAATGAAAATATTTAGATTTATATGTTAGGAAGAGAGTCCCTCATCATTTTTGTGTTCCTTGGCATAAAAATGTACGAAAAACCCTATAGAATTACATACAGAACAATCAATATCTACAATATAATACACTTTAGTTGAAAATCAGCATATTAAAAAAATGCCATCGTTTAAATTGTGTTTTGGTCTGGTTGTGTAAGTTGACCCAAAAATTTTTAAATGTCACAAGTCAGTCCAAACCACTTTGACTGAGTTTTCTTTTGTGGATCACTAAATAAAATAAGCGTTTAATTGAATATAAATAAATAAATATTTTATACAAAAGTCAAAAGGTCCAATGTTGGACCCTTTTGTGGTCCAGAAAAGAATCAAATAGGTGTATAATGATATTAGGATACATCAATTATGACAACATGTGTGGGTGAATTACCCCTTGAATTATCTTTACATGACTGACCACTTGCCATCCTGCACAACTAATGAATTGCAGAAGTTTCTGTAGATTTAGAAAACTGCAGATTATTTCCAACAGTATTGATGATGGCTCCATCCTTATCCCCTCCTTCCTCTTCCTCACTGTGCAGTACCTTTGGCCTGTCTATCAGTCTGGACCAAGGAAGAGCGTGTCACCCAGTCACTCAGATAGGCCTGGCTCCCTGCTAGGCCTGGGACACGGCTTATCAGCTGAGCCTGGCTCCATTTGAGGGGGAGTGGGCCGACAGCGTCTCCACACCAGGCCTGAGTGCCCCCACCCACCATCCCAAAAACATACTGATAACACAAAGCAGGGAGTGTGAGAGAGAAGTTCCCGTTTCGTAGCGTTGGCTTGTAGTTCGCATTACACTGAAGAAACAGTGAACTCAAGAATTTGCTCACCATTGTGTCCTTTCAAACCCGCAAGATTTTCTTTTCATCCGTTAAACATAAAAGAAAATATTGGTAAGCAACCAAAGAGTTTTGGTTCCCATTGACTTCCATTGTTTTTTGTTCAATGGAAGTCAGTGGGAACTTAAACTCTTTGGCTATCTGGATTTCTTTTACGTTCAACACATGAATGACATAAGCATACGATGACAACTGGCTGGACTATCCCTTTAAGGATGTTTCGGAAATCAGTGCGCACTTTTGCACAATACATATCCGCTCAGAAGCCAAATCAATGAACCATATAAGTGCAAAATCCATCATATAAGACAGAGTTTCGGAAAAAAGGATAGATTAACTTGAAGGAAATGGGATTGTGAGTAAATGGGTTAACCAAACCATTATGACCTATTCCCGTATTTTGCTATTAATACGCTGGTTGTGTGCCGATGAAGCAATTCCAGTGTTGTCATTTCTCTACCTTCGGGCCATTCAGCAAGCTCTAACTTTATGGTGGTGCTTTTCATAAAATTAGCATGGCATAATGTATTTCCTGTCTGACTCATGACTAGAGAGAAAAGAGGGAGTTTATTAGCCAATAATGCTGCGGCACTGCAGAATGTCACTGTGTGCTGTCAGGCCTGATTTCATTACCTTTCAGGATAAGAAATGCACTGTAATATTGAGGAGAAAGTCCATCATTCGCGGAGGGCATTGACAGGCAGGGAGGAGAGCCAAGGAGCCTTCACAGCTCCTGGGGGCCATTTCCTCCCTTAATCTGCGAGAGCCAGGCCGTTAGAGCATCCTTCCACCGGTCTGCCGTCTCTGATCCTGTGCCGCTATCATCTACTGGGGCGTCTATGGGCTACATGTGACCCCATGTATCTCACACACATACAGAGACGCAGCCGGTCAGCTCATCTCTTATCGCCTCTGCCTGACGGCATCTTGAGACGTTAACTGTCTACAAATATAGAGATTGCAGGAATTGTCAGCACCAGTCCTGTGGCCTGATATCACTTGGGAACTGTTCAGAAGCCCAGTGTTTTATCTGCACCTCGACTGGTCATGCCAACGTAACGAGAAACAACGTTACGTGTCAAGATATACAGGTTGGTCCAAACCAGCATAAATATAGTTATTAAAAAACAGTTTTAGGATTTCTGTCAACAATATGTCAAATGTGCTGTGGAGAAAATGTGATTGAAAAAGTAATGCAAGATATTAACAATAATAACAATGTTGTTATTATGTTAAAAAGAAAAATACAGAAAGGATATTGTGTAACATATTATGATGCTATATAAAAGATAGCAAGCCAAAACGTTTTTTTAAATAATTTTTTATAATCACTAGGATGGAATTTATTTGTGACAAATATACAGTAAAACAGTGATATTGTGAAATATTATTATAAAAATACATAATACTTAGAAAACAGTTTTCTATGTTGCTATATTTTAAATATAATTTATTCAATGGCTGGTGAGTGTCACATGATCCTTCAGAAATCATTCTAATATGTTGATTTGGCGCTCAAGAAACATTTCTTACTATTAAATGTCAAACATAGACTGTGTGTGGATACACTGACTGAGGATAGAAAGTTTGAAAGCATTTATTTTAAATATTTTGTGACATTATACATGTATTTGTCACTTATGGTTAAATTGTTCTTGCCGAATAAAAATATTAATTTCCTAAAACAAATGTATGAATGTGCAGACAATGAAAAGCTAAAAGCATAAAGCATGTATTATTTACATGCAAATATTTTGAAATAAAATTCCATCTTTTCTGTACTCATTTTTAGAGCGAAATCTGAAATCTGATTTTTAACTGGGTAAAAATGTGTGAAATGAAGATGAGAGTACAAGCCACAAAATTTCCTAGCAAACAAACGAGAGGTGGGGGGTATACAGAACGTGTGCTAATTTGTGTTTTAGCCCTTTTCGTGTGGTTAGTTGTTCGGTGGTAATTGGGGTTTTGCTTACGGCGTTAAGGAGAGCAGGATTAACCCCTAGACAAACCGGGTTCGACTGCAAGCTTCTTTCCTCCCCCGGCCCGACCCCGACACATGCACACTAGGTCTAAAGTTCAATGTTCTGAGTTCAAATCCACAGTCAGATAACACTTCCAGTCCAGAGACAGCAAGCCTGTGGTACACAAGAACCCAAAGGTTAAGATCCCAGAGACATTCATCTGTGCATTCATCATCAGACCTGGAGAGATAAGGAGAACCTCACAGAATAGCTGCAAGGAGGTCTGCTGGGAAGCTGGTGAGGGCTGGAATAACCTTCAGATCCCAGGACATTAAACTTCATCACAAACATAACTATAAGTATACATACTGATTTGGGTAGTCGCTAAGGTATAGCTATGCAGTTCTTAAGGTGTTCTGAATGGTTTTATTCAGGGTTGAAATAAAACTTACTTTTTTTATGATTTGTATCCATACCGTGAAAATCATTGGGGTGATCTTCACCATCCCAGTGCAAAATATATATAAAAATTTATTTCTATTTTATAATTTAGTCCAGTGGGTCAAATGTGAGTTTTAGTACTGACTTGTATTTCACAAGTTCATGCTTCCTCATTAATGAATTGAATAAAACAAATTTGGCGTGCTGTCCGGGGAGCGAACTGGGAGACTCCGAACCCTAGGCGAGGTTTAGAGGTTCGTTGTCCGGCTCGATCTCCGTCTGCCCCCCTGGAGGATGTCGTGGAGCTAAGGATGAGATGGGGAGGAGGAGGGGTGCACAAAAGCGAGATGCGGAAGTAGGGGAAAACGGGTTTATTTATAGTGGGAAGGAAAGATGTGATTGGCGATCGTGACGAGGAGATTGATTAGAAAATGCAATGCCAGCCGTGATTAATTTGTCCAGCGATCCTCCCGAAACTATGTTATTATCAAGACATTCACTAAAATTGTTTTATTTTTAGTTAGTTAACAAGACAATATTTCTTTTTCTGTTTTGGTTTGTTTTTTTAAATGTAAGTTTTCCATTGAATATTTACATTTTATTTATGTCAACTTTATTTTAATTAAGTTTTTTTTGTTTGTTTGTTTTACATTTTACAACTAAATTTCAAAATGTAAATATTAGATGGAAAACAACATAAAACATCTAATCTAACCAAAATAATAAACATAAATAGAAATTATATAAATAGAAACTAAAAAGGACAACTCAAAAAAAAAAAATTCAAGATAAACAAAACATCACTAAACTAAATTACATACACTATTAAAATTTATTGAAAAATAAAAACTGAACAGAATTCCAAATATTAGCAAACAAATACTAAAATAGCACTGGTTTGCAATGTAAGTAAAGGATGACATTTTAGGATGAACCACTCTTTAACATAAGAACAGGTACAGTTCACTGTGTCTAATGATTCTTTGTTCTTCTCTATCCTTATCATGTGAGATCCTAATCCCATTCACTAGACATCCTGCTATTTAGAGACATAAGATATATGCACAAGTTGTAGAAATACTTATTCTACTCTTACTGTACTCAAGCAACAGGACGAACAAAGGAGACATCTAGCAGTTTGTAATGGTGTGACTGTCCCTGTCTGTGTTTACTTCGCACCTCTCACAGAGTGCTAATGCAACCAGAGCATCTGACAGCTAAATGAGCCTCACTCGGGACATCAGGGAAGCAGTGACGCTCACAGTCCCGTGTGCCTGACAAACAGCGGCGGTAATGGACGCTGAGCAGGGGGGGCGGGGGTGGAGATTTTGCGATGACCCCCTGCCACAACAGATGAAGGCCGTCGGTGCAGTAACCAATTTCAGAGAGATTTTCTGCTCCAGCGGAGGCACGAGGAAGCCCTCCTGTACCTCTGCCTCACCTCCCCTCCTTCCTGGTCTTCACATCCCCCTTGCCACCCTCTCTCTCCCACCACTTGTCTTATCCTCTACATTTTTGGTTCTGTCCCACCTCACAAAAACTCAATCATTGACTAATCAGCAAGATTTCCTCTCCTGAGAGAGCGCCCAGCAGGGGTATTTCAGGGGAAATGGGCTCAGTGCTGCACTCCCCCTCATCCATCCAGCAGCATTTTAATTGAGCGAATATTTAAACTTAAGACAACATTTCATCGTGGTAACACAGGCTTGACCTCAGATGTCAGTCATGGGTGATAAAGACCAGGGCATTGTTTCACACCTTCACTCTTGGTCTCACTCTTACACTTGACAGACTATAAAGGACCTGAGGTTACAAAAACTCAAACTATAACCAAAAAAAAAAAAAAACATTACAACTACAAATTTGAAAAGAAATTTAAAAATGCATTCAAATTTTAAAATGCTTTGAACTGAGATTAACTGAAATTGT
Source organism: Enteromius paludinosus (assembly GCA_032361165.1). Classification (NCBI taxonomy): domain Eukaryota; kingdom Metazoa; phylum Chordata; class Actinopteri; order Cypriniformes; family Cyprinidae; genus Enteromius; species Enteromius paludinosus. Next base: position 2,181,252 of record JAUMHQ010000024.1, on the reverse strand, counting down.
CTACAAATTGAAAAAAAATATTCTCATTTTTTAATTGTAAGAAGTAATTTTAAATGTTATCTGTAATTCTGCAAAAACATGAGGTTATGCTAAAATTTTACATTTTCAAAAAATTTAAATGCCATGGAATTTAGGTTATTCTAACTGAATGCTGACTGAATTTCAGCAAAACATTTTTAACATTTTAAAAACAAATTTGAAATGACTTTTTAAACTAAGGTTGCACTAACTGACACTGTACCAAAATCTAAAGAACTTGCTCAAAATGTAAAAATTATGAAAGCAAATAAAAAAAAGGCTTTGGGTCAAAAATTTGATGTTTTGTCATCCTCCTAGAAATGTTCAGATAGAAAAATTTCAAAACTTCACCTTTTTTTAATTGTGAAGTGAAAATGGGATGTTTCATTTAAACAGATGGCTTGTACGTCTGATGTAAATGTCACATTAAACAGATAAAAATAAAACATGACGGAAAATGATTTGCAGCATAACATCAGCCAGCGAATACCCTGCAAAGAGCAACAGGAGTTCACAAGCTGTGCTAATACCTTCAAAAGCCTGAAATAGTTTTCGTCCCTTCAACACTCACACAGTGCTGTATTTGACCCTGTAAGGTGTATTAGGGCAACAGCAAATCTCTGAGAAAATCTCAGCTAAATACTTCAGAAAGGGCTTCAGCATGAAACTGACGTTGGTTAGATTCACAGGTTAAAACCACAGGAAAACAAAAGGCCTGTGTTAGCATCTTGCTATATTTTTTTTATTGTTACGCTAGTGTCATGATTAATTACACTCGTGTTGCCCCAATAGTGGATCTTCCATGTAAAGGCTCAATCCGACAGTCTGCAAAACCCTACATAAATCCTGACTGAGCTCGATTAAACTTCACAGCTTAAATTAATACAGTTCATGTGCAAGAGTGCTTGAGATCAGCACACATAAACAGAGCCAGAGCCAAATCTCTGAAAACAACTCTTTCTTTGTGAAACTTTTGTAAAAACTTTCATTTTAATTAATAAAACATTTCTGTCATCATTAATTCTTACTTTGTTAAGAAACGAGACATTTTCAGACAAATGGACTACTTATGTGTTGCTTTTGGGACAACCAGTGGTCACTGCATGCTATTATTACAAGGAAAAAGCGGGGTCAGCCTTCTCCAGTGTGCTTTAGACAATAAAGTCAGATGGGTTTAAAATGACCTGGGTGTGTACATGATGACAGAATAACCTTTTTTGGGTAAACCATTCTTCTAAGAGGACAGTCCACACAAAAATGAAACTTTGATCATCATTCATGTGGTTCCAAACCTCCATGATTTTCTTTTTTCAAAACTCAAACTATGTTTAAGACAGTCAAAGATGAAAGTCACAGACCTTGACATCAAAAGTGACCACATTTGAAATCTTGGAGCCGTGCCGCCTGGAGACAGTTCCTGTGCCACAGCAGAAGGCCCAGGAGAGACACCGCAGGAGTGCTGAAACAGAGCAAAGGTTAAAGTCAGAAAACTAACAGAAGCTCTTTGCACATGTAGACCTTGTGGCCTGATCTAGCTGGGCTGAATGTTAGCGCCACCGTCCCGGGATCACATGCACCTCACACACACTTCTCTTTCCTCTCCATCTTGAGAATTAGTTACTGTAACATTTCTTGAACAGGGTGCATTTGAGAAAAATATTGTTCTGATTAATTCTGCTTCTAATCTGTTCTGTATTCTAATAAATGTCCCTCATAATGCTAAACTGAGCATGTTTCTATCATAACCAATGTGTTGTAAATACATTGGGACAACTGCCTTTTTTCTGCACCATGCAGTGGATTATTCTCTCTTTTTTTCCCCAAAACGGCACAACTGGCTGATTTCTATAGAAAGCAATTAACATTTTGAACTTTGGCTGTAACATTTAGTGATGATGATGATGGCCTGTCAAGCTCCAAAAGCACAATATAAGTAGTCTATATGAATTGTGTTTGGTATTTTATCACTTCTGAAGCTCTACAATAGCTTTGTATAAGGAGAATCAAATTTCCTGCCATTAGACATTTAATATCACATTTGCATATGAAAACCTGCAGTGTTTATACAGTATGATATTCAGTAACTAAAAATATTGCAATAAATATTAAACATGTTAAATAAAAAATGTAATAATTAAATAAAAAAACGTAAACTAAACAGTTTAATGTTGTCTTGGCAACAAATTGAAATAAATCACTAATTTATTTATAGTGATGAATCACTAAAATTACTAACTGGAAATAAATAAATCTAGCTAAAATGTAACTATAAATACTGAAATAAAATAAATTAAACCTTTGTAATGCAAAAATAAAAATAATAAAAAATACAAAAGCACAGAAAATTAAATATCATTTTTATGTTGCATAGTGGAATATGCAACTGACATTTGAGAACTATTTTGGGAGGAAAGATTTTTGTCTGTTGATGAATTTCAGAGTGTAGATAGCAAAAATGTATAAGACAACATGAATAGAGAACATTGATGTTACTTTTGCATTTCATAGGAAATTAAATGAACATATTAACATATTAACAAAACAAAATTGAAATACAGTTTGTAGACTTATCCAGTAAGCAATGTTGAAAGGTTCCTCGATTTGAAGTTAAGGGAGAAGATATAAAGCGGAGGTCAAAGTAAAGAAAGGACACCAAGCCCACAGTTTAAAGAGTCAAGTAAGATTACCAATTCAGTCCTGTCTGAAAATGTGATCACCGCTGGAGAGGCACAAGAGGGAAGGGACAGAAGCGGCCGAGTAGAAACACAATTAAAGTGCTCCTTAAAGAGACATTTGTGGGCTTCAGTCCCTGTGCAGCTCACAGTGTTGTATTACTGGAGACCCAGGACTCTTGGTGGCTTTTATCACCGCACGCCCGCCGCTAAAACCCCAACAACATCAGTGTGATGCTGCAAAAAGGCTTTCAGCATCACAGACATCCTCTCTCCGCACCATTTTGTGTCACACCCTATCTCCCCGTGGGACAGGCCGCTCATATTCTTCCTTCACAAGTGTGTTAAACCACATTAGTACCGTTTTTAACCACCAGGCTTCTCTATTATTCATGGCTGTCGCAAAGTCAAACATTCCCATTTAAAGATTTTACACTTGTTTGACCAGGAGAATGTCCGATAGTCATGTACGGACAGGAGAGCATCTCAGAGAAAATGAGCCGAGGGGAGGGGAAGGACAGACGCTGTCTCCTTTTTCTGCAGCTTGCTATTGCCAATGCGACAGAGGGAGGAAAAGAGATAAAGAGAGCTGAAAGACAGTGATGGCGGGAGAGATCCAATCACATCTCTGACGGGGACCTTTGAAGGTTGCCACTTGGTGTGGGCAGCACATGCTGACCGGCATGACCATGGAGAGACTGGGCTGCCCATGCCAACGCTTTTATCACACACTCACTCTGTCCCGCATCAAACAAACACTCTCTGGAAGGACGTGGGCAGATACAGGACAGTCCTCTCAGGAGAGATTAACATAATAATGTTAACTACATTAAGTTAATGTTATGCCAGTGGTTCTAGAACTTTCTTCAAAAAACACTACAAAGCCTTTTTCATATTTTAAAAAGGAGAACAATATAAAAAGCCATCTAGTTAATTAAATAAGATATCCAGCAAGATTAGAATGAGTAAAATTGCATGCACTACCATTCAAACGTCTCTTATGCTCACCAAGGCTGCATTTAAATTGGAAACAGTAATATTATGAAATATTATATGTTATAATGATAACATAATTTTTAATTAATATATTAAAACAATTTATATACTGTTATATAAGCGAACAAATGCTAAATTGTAATTAATTTTAGTAATGCCAAAACCAAAATAATTCTAAGATGCTGATTTGCTGCTCAAGAAACACATCATCTTCTTATTATTATTATCTAAGTTGCTGATAAATATTTTTGTGGATACTGTCTTGGTTTCCATAATTATAAAAAACAAATAAATTACAGCATTTGAACCTTACTTGAAATCGAAATAAAAAAAAAAATTCTAAATGCCTTTACCATAACTTCTGAACAATTTAATGTGTATTTTAATATATTTAATATATTTTAATTTTATAAAATCAGGCAACACCCTTGCCAATCACCATCTAAAATTTGAAGTGTTTTTAAAAAATTTTAATCTGTCAAAATATTTTTTTTTGTTCAAAAGAGGCATTTGATTGATGATTGAAAGTACTAGCGGTGTAAACTAATTAGTGTTAAAGGTCACACCCAAAAAGTGGAAAGCACATCCATCAGTACTATCGGCAGCCTGGTTAGTTGTGACATGGCAGCGTTAACCAAACTATGAGCATCTCTCTGACCAGTTCTCACTCACTCACACAAGACTAATGACTTTAAGCCACTTTGGTTCTTGCATGGGGCCGCCTTCCCGCTCTGATGAGCCTTGTAAAAATGACTGCCACAAGCTGGAAGAACAGAAGGGTTTGAGGTGATGAAAAGGCAAGAGGTCAGAATCGGACTTCCTGGGTTGATTTAGCCCTGCTTGAGCCAAGACACCTCATTCGTTTTTTAGTCCTTAATGAGCCTAATCTGGGATATGTCTATTACCCCTCCTCCTTCTCGTCCGATCACTTATCCTCTACAGTCTGTGTTCCCTGCACACACCGCCTGATCCCAAGCCTGTCCCCAACAGGCTCCGGTCACGGCCCAGGTCAGGGCAAAAAAAGGTTGAAAAGGGGCTGTTTAGACGGCGGGGTGGAGAAGTGCAGCGAGCCGGCGCTGCATTTGAACTTAACCTCCATGTGCCCCAAGACGGACGTGGCAATTAGCACCAGGGCTCAGCATCAAAAAGAACAGCACAGCGTGAAGCTTGTCTAATTAGTCATATGAACGGAGGCACTGGCTCGGCCACTGCATGCCTGTCAGCCCGGGCTGGCTTGGAAAGGGCTTGCCTCTGCCTGAAAGCCAAGAGGGAATATAGGGGCACTTCTCACGGGTGAAAACTGGAAAAGCTTCTCTGCTTTCTTTGAAACAGCCTGATGCAACGGGACTTAGTTTGCTGCCCTAGAATTTTAAGGTCATTACTAACCATGGCAACTTAGCACAGCTGAGCGAATGTTTTACTTTTCTTGTTGAGGCCTCTGAATGGAGGATGATTGTTGTATTTCACGCCTCTGGATTAATCCCGAATATAATTAATCCACTTAATTTTGGCCCAACAGGAATACTGACGATATGATTCACACTTAGTGAGATGGTAAAAAGAATAAAGATAATGTGCATTTGCATAAATTGAAACATTTATTTTGTGTTTGCCTCTTTATGGACATAAAGCAAAGCTTTAATTTTTAAACACCAACAAAATAAATACAAAATCTGAAATAATCTGACAACATAAAAGGTCAAGTGGGTAAATTTGATTTTTTTAGTAATTTATATGGTATATTTTTAGCCTATATATATTTATTTATGCATTCTTGCATATAAATAATATTGAATTAAAATAATTATATATTAGTATTTTAACAATATAGAATATGCATTTCCCATGTCTGATGGTAATCATGCCAATAAACAATTATTTTCGCTTTTTTCCCTCAAAATATTATTTGCGTTGAAGAGCACTGAGATAGGCATTGCTATAAACTACTGGAATCAAATATTTAAGATTTTGTAATGATTTATAATGTTGGAAACACATAACCGTCATACCGGCAAAAATGGGATGGAATTAACGCATATTTAGATTCACTGATTTCATTATGATTATTAACATATTCATTAAAAAAAAGCTGTTGACGCGATAAACATTTATGGGCAACACGTTAGCCATTAGGCTGTCTTAGTTTGTCTTACCAACGTTATATTTCACATCTGATGCATTTGAATGTCACCCATGTTTTGTTTTCTGACATAATTCAGCAGTCCCCGATATGCGTCCGTCAAGTGTGTGTTTCAAACACAGTTCCTGTTTGTTGGTTCCTACTATTTGTGCCTAAATTAAATAGGCGCTCAGTGTTGCCAGATGGCGCAAGAAAGCAACCAAACGATTTGGATAATCATTATCATTAGGCCTATTGAAAAAATAAAAAACATGGATTGCACAAAATATAAATTAAACAATGCTAAATTGCTAAATGCATTAAAAAAAATGTATAAAGGCATAATATTGCGTTGAGTGGTTGGTCACATTTTGGCAAAGCACTAGCAAAGTCGTGACCATGTAGTCCAAAGTCGCTTATAAGAAGCGGACATGGCAACACTGCACCTGACGGGCACGTTTCGGGGGTTTGTTGTATCTTTAAAAGTCGACATGGGCCGGCTGGCACATCGGCCCCGAGAGTGTGAATAATATTCAGTAAGGAGTTACGCTAAGTGGGAAAGCTTTTAGCACATTATCCGCTGGCAATTGCACAGTAATCTAATTTTTTCCCAGCCAAGGTCCCTTATAATATATCTGCAGCATTGGATTTGCATTTGAGTGTCGCCTTAATGGGTTTAAACGCTGTAGATCTGGGGCTCTTGCGTCTCTCCAGAGAGAGTGACATTGAGGATGAGGTGATTCCTCAAGCGGAAAATACACAAGAGTCAGCGCTTTTAGGATATATATTTATAAACAGACTCTCACGCGGCACGAGCACGCGCAGGAATTGTATAGACTACAAGCGATTAATAGTCATTCATGGAATAATCAAAAACAGATATCTTTATTGTGTGCATTCATATAAATAAATTATAAACCAAAATCTAAGAGTGATACTTTTAGTCTAAGTCTCATCCCGCCACAGCTGACCAAGTTAACCCAGGTTATGCATAACGCGACAGACCGGTGCTTATTTGTGGGAAGCGTGTTAGTTAAAATCTGCAGTAATGATTTCACCAAGCTTGATCGGCATAAGCTTACTAAGTGTTTGACTTGACAAAGGGCCTGTGTCTCAATTTTGGCATCAAGGGAGAGCGGTGGCTGGAGGTGGCGTCTAGACAGGATTTGTTCTTATCAGAAGTTCAAAAGGATAACGCAGAAAAAAAAAACAGAAACGTAACTATTACGAATCAGATAAGAAAAGTTACCGAGTCTACGAAAACAAAAACATAAAAGATGATGATGATATAATAATCAAATTGTTATTTAAAATGTGTATTATTATTATCATTATTATTAGGTGGCTATTTCATTATAAAATAAAACTAGAATTGCATTAGGCCTATTTAATTATATTTCTCTTTATTTTTGTTCTGAATTTCTGATCTCATTTATAAATTACTAATCAGTAAAAGTAGTAAATATATCAACTTCCTGATTTTCTTTTCAGTTCTACACAGGAATTTGTCGACAAAATGTGGAAACTGGTAAATAGCCGATGTTGTTTTTTGCTTAAGTGTAAAGCAATATAACTAGTTTAGATTAAAATTCTTAAAACACCAAATCTGGAATCCTTTTCTCTGCTACCTTGATGGAAATCCTATAGATTAATGCATTATTTGTCAATGTTATGTTTGAACATTTTTTCATCATGCTTTACAACTGAATGTAAACAGGTCTTGTAAGGGAGGGTTTGTGTTTTTATTTATTTATTTTATTTTGTTAAAATAAATTTTATTGTATTCATTGCACTTGTAAAAAAGGGACAGAATATGTAAGATTGCAAATACATTTTTTATGATCTTTGTCTTTTAATAAAACAAATTTGTTTAACAATAAAAAATTATTTCAACACAATTTTACTTAAAGTAAAAATTATATTCGAGTTTAAAAAACGTTTGGATATATAAATAAATACAATTTGTCATGTTAAGGAAGTCAGCATTCCTTTCCTAGATGTGGACATTTAAGCTCTCATGCATGATTATATACATAACCAGCGTTTTAGTGTAGACAGATGTGACGTGTTAAACACTGATTAAGTTTATTTAGCATTTTGACGGCTCTCTCAGGTCTGCGCACTACTGGATGAACTCATGAATATTCGCTCTGACGTTGCTTGAAGTAGCCAGTCACAAATGTTAGTAAATATTGACAAGCCACGCCCCTATTAAAATCTCTTTATTACGATTCGCCAGCGCACGGACGCCCGCTCACCAGCGTCACACTTTCGACAAATCAGGAAGGGTAACGTCACGCGCCGTAATTAATATTCATGAGCCACGCCGTCGCCGTAGTAGGATTTGTAAATAAACTGAGTGGAGTGTGTTGAAGAGCCAATGGTCTAAAAGCAACACAACGATTGGTCGTGGCTGTGCACGACGGAGGGGCTAGTGAAATTAAGCAGACTGCAAGTGTCCAACACTTACGATGAAAAACTTGCTTGTGCGAGAGAACTAGAGGGTGACTGGAGCGAGACACACAATGTCCCAACCGATCTGGAAGTAGTACACGCATCAGTCTGTAGCCTGCAATCTTCTTAGTCCTGACTTATATATCATCTTGCTATTTAAAGTCGTCTCGGGACTTTATCCGGACATTTGTGCTCTTGAGAATAGTTTTGAGCCCTCGCATCATGGAGTACACCTCTTCCCCAAAGCCTCAGCTCTCTTCTAGGGCGAATGCTTTCTCCATAGCCGCACTCATGTCCAGCGGGAAATCGAAGGAGAAGGAGTCGGAGGAGAACACCATCAAGCCGCTGGGTAAGAGCTGACCTGACGCTGTTTTTTCGTGTTTTGCAACAGTGACATGAGTTTGGATGCGAGGCGCACGGTGATATCAGCGTCAATCTACAGCAGTGTTATAGAAAAAAATAGCTTATTGAAATAATTTCACAAAACACAGTTTTTCGTGGTTTATACAATTGCATGTGAAATGTGACCTGACAATATGAGGAGTAGCCTAATTCTAGTAAGCTTTTTTAAAAATAGATAGATAGAATGAAAATATCAAATAAAATAAGTGAGATCTTGTATTTGGCCAATGTGTGTTGTTTTGTTAAAATTTGTTCGTTTTTCTAGCAAATCAAAATAATAGATTTAATTTTGTGGTTGGCTTAAAACCACAAACGTTATACCGTCTCCCACGCCCAAACGTTTATTTAATTTACAATATGAAAATAAAAGTAAAGTAGCAGTAACTATTGAATTAATCAATTTAATAATAATAACTGGGTTTGCCACTGAATTATTTCTGGTGCTTTTATGTAGTTTGTATATTACATTTCTGGCTAAATTAATTAAAATGTGAAAAATTAAAAGACGAACGATTCGTTATAAATATTTAAGCATGTAAATACTGTTTATTTTAGGCCATTATTAAATATAGCAATGTAAATAGTTTGTACATATTTTTTGTTTACATTTCATATGAGCTAATTATTATTATTATTATTATTAACAGTAATAAAACAACTAAATATAAAATTAAAGCACTTACAAAATGATTTAAGTGGTGCTGTTTTTGTATATTATTGTGATATTTTATTAAAACCAAGAAGAAAACTGCATGCTTGTCCCAGACTTTAAAATGTTTTGTAACACTCACTGCAATAAGTGTGCGCACGTTTCATAATAACTGATTTTTTTTTTTTTATTCTAGAACAATTCGTGGAGAAGTCTTCGTGCCATCCAAACCTCGCAGACCTGCCCTCGCTGGAAAGCCACGGTGACTTCAGCAGCAGCGGCGGCGGCGGCGGCGGAGCTCCGTTATGTACCGAGCCGCTCATTCCCACGAGCCCCGGCGTGCCCAGCGAGGAGATGGCCAAGATCTCCTGCAGCCTCGAGACGAAAGAGCTGTGGGACAAGTTTCACGAACTCGGCACGGAAATGATTATCACAAAATCTGGACGGTAAAAAAAAACGTAGACTTATTTTACTTTTCGTGTTTAGAGACCAGCAGTAGACGCATTAAGCAGGACAGGCCTGTTATAGTTGACATGTTTTTTTTTTAAATGTTACAGTCGACTTCAGCTCATTTGTTTTACACAACATATTTTCAAAAATCATGTTTACTCACCTAAATGCCATTTATAAGCATTATGTTGTTTCAACAGACGAATGTTTCCGACAATTCGCGTTTCATTTTCCGGAGTGGACCCGGACGCCAAATATATTGTACTAATGGACATCGTTCCGGTGGACAATAAGAGATATCGATATGCCTATCATAGATCCTCGTGGCTTGTGGCGGGAAAGGCAGATCCACCTTTACCTGCGAGGTAAGAAGCTTCTACCTGTAGTAACGTTAGGCTATGCAATTTTTTTTTTGCAATTGATGACAAAAAACGTTAAATCATGGATAAAATGTGAACAGCCAATGTAATTAAAAAGCATTATTTTACATTATATTTTAATATTCATTTTTATTTTGTAAGTCGCTTTGGATAATAGCGTCTGCTAAAGGACTAAAATGTAAATGTAGAATAGACAAACAGCTGAAGCGGTAATTCGCTTTGAATGTGCACGTGTAATTCTAACATATTTCAATTCCGCGCGTTTTGGTTAAATAATAAAGTGTTTTTTTTTAATGAAGTGACATGTCATTTTTTATTTATTTATTTTTTATGTATTTTTTTGTTGTTGTCATTTTTAGATTCAAATCCAAATACCATTTTGTGAAATGTATGGTAATTATAAGGATAAAATGTAAATAAAAAATCGAATAATGCACGTAGACTGTATATTCAAACAAATCTACAGCATAGCTTACGTTTGTTTTCTGTTATTATTGTACAGGTTGTACGTGCATCCAGATTCGCCGTTTACTGGAGAACAGCTGTTGAAACAAATGGTTTCTTTCGAAAAAGTCAAGCTTACAAACAACGAACTGGATCAGCACGGACACGTAAGCACAGAGCTTTATTTATAATCTCTGCTATTTAGCAGGTTTACATTTTATTCTGTCTTTGCAGTGTGTACTAATTATAGTTAATTGTTTAATGAAAATAAAAGATAATAGCCTAGGCTATCTGTAAAGATGTATCTGCACGCTATTTGTAAATATAACATAATTTGCCTGTTAAGACCAATCCTTTTATTATTATTATTATTATTATTATTATTATTAAAAAAGTAGACTGATGATATAGCATAAAAGTGTTTACCTATATTGTGTCGAGATAAAAAAGAGGTAATGATAATAATAGATATTCCAGTGAAATGCATAGTGCATAAATCACTTTGCAAAGGACTGGGTTTTTATATTTAGGCTATTTAGGGTTTTTTGCATCACATAGATATATAAAATATTTCTTATATTCCTGATTAATTTCTTCAACAGATCATCCTGAACTCCATGCACAAGTACCAACCGCGAGTTCATATCATCAAGAAGAAAGATCACACAGCATCACTTCTCAATCTAAAGTCTGAGGAGTTTCGTACATTTGTCTTCACTGAGACAGTTTTCACTGCGGTCACTGCTTACCAGAACCAGCTGGTTAGTACAAATCAACTAGTTTCCTGATTCCTTTGTAAGGCAGTTGGAAAGCCAGTATATTTTGGTCAAAATGCATGTGTTGAGTATATATTTCCTCCACTGGCTATTTTCATGCACTTGTTCAGCTGTAAATTGTAGTAATCTTTTGAATAAAAAATAAATAAATAAATAACAGAGTATATTTTGGCAACAGTTTAAAATTGATTTGATTTTAGCATATCAGTTTACCGGAAGACATCTGTCTTTCCATTTGGATGTAAGTTTAATTTAATGCTCGTGACCTCGTGTGAGAGAAGAAAAGAGCTGCTGGATTAATTTAGTCGTTTTCTATTTTTGCTGCAGATAACCAAACTGAAGATTGACAGCAACCCTTTTGCCAAAGGCTTCAGAGACTCCTCCAGACTCACGGATCTTGAGAGGTATGAGGAATTCTGCTGCTAGCAGTGATGTTGATTTCAGAGCCGTGTTCAGCGCAGTGAGTGATTGCAGAGGGAGGAGGAGCAGCTCTGGGGAGTGAGGAGCGCGTGTGTGGTGGAGAACATTTAGCCAAACTCATTAACAAGTGCACAAGTGGCTTTTCATTAGAGCCTCATTAGACCTAAACGTGTGTGGGCGGGTTGGTTTAGTGAAAGCTGGAAAAAATTTACTGTACAAGTGTGGTTCATGTGGTTAATTAATAATAATAATTAGTATTATTAACAATAATAGCCTAATTTAAGAAAAGGTAATATATATATATATACTGCTCAAAAAAGGGAACACTAAAATAAACTCATCCTAGATCTGAATGAATGAAATATTCTTATGAAATACTTTGTTTAATGTGCTGACAACAAATCACACAAAAATTATCAATGGAAATCAAATTTATTAAGCTATTGAGGTCTGGATTTGGAGTCACACTGAAAAATTTAAGTGGAAAAACACACTACAGACTGATCCAACTTCGATGTCTTTAAAACAAGTGACCTCCCTACAACGCCTTGGCATGCTCCTGATGAGGTGGCGGATGGTCTCCTGAGGGATCTCCTCCCAGACCTGGACTAAAGCATCCAACTCCTGGACAGTCTGTGGTGCAACGTGGTGTTGGTGGATGAAGCGAGACATGGTGTCCCAGATGTGCTCAATTGGATTCAGGTCTGGAGAACGGGCGGGCCGGTCCATAGCAAACCGCACCGGCATATGGTCTCATAAGGGGTCTGAGGATCTCCTCTCGGTACCTAATGGCAGTCAGGCTACCTCTGACGAGCACAAGGATGTGCCTCCAAAGCAATGCCCCCCCACACCATTACTGACCCACAGCCAAACCAGTCATGCTGGAGGATGTTTCAGGCTGTAGAACATTCTCCACGGCATCTCCAGACTCTGTCACATCTGTCATATGTGCTCAGTGTGAACCTGCTTTCATCTGTGAAGAGCACAGGGTGCCAGTGGCGAATTTGGCAATCTTGGTGTTCTGCCAAATGTCCTGCACGGTGTTGGGCTGTAAGCACAACCCCCACCTGTGGATGTCGAGCCGTCAAACCTTCTTGCCACAGCTCGCATTGATGTCCCATCCTGGATGAGCTGCACTACCTGAGCCACTTTTGTGGGTTGTAGACTCCGTCTCATGCTACCACTAGAGTGAAAACACCACCAGCATTCAAAAGTGACCAAAACATCAGCCAGAAAGCACAGGAACTGAGAAGTGGTCTGGGGTCACCACCTGCAGAAGCACTCCTTTATTGTCTTGATAATTGGCTATAATTTCCACCTGTTGGCTATTCAACTTTTTGAGCAGTGTATATCTTTATATATCTTTCCCCCCACAAAACTAGATTGAAGAGTTGTTTAGATCAGGTACAAATAGCTTCTAAAGGTAACATTTGTAACTTATTACTTTTTATATTATATTTACTGCTTTTCTAATATAACAAAATAATAGCAATCACATGCAAAATTTATTACGTGTACTCTATATAAATACACACACATGCATGTATATATTTATAAAAAATGTTGTGTTTCTATATTAAATATATTAATATATTATGTAAATTATAGGAATATGCATGTTATTTATGAATAATGCACTAATTTTGCCCACTAATGAATGTATGTTTTATTAGCACACAAACACACACATTCACATTTATTTTACTTTTTTTATTTTTTTTTTATTTTATGTTATCATTTTATCAATATACAATGAAAACATGATTTTTAAAGACAAAGTTATCTGTTTTTGCAAATATATATATATATATATATATATAAAGTGAAACAAATTTCTGACTAAATATTCGTTAGTGATCCAAAAATTAATTTATAAAACTAGAAATGCTGGAAATGACCGATTTTGGCAATGCGCTCTCAAATTACCATTCCAGTTAAACATTTGCCAGCAAGTTCCATTTCATACCCCAACAAAAGAACAACCGAAAGTCAATGACTGCCAAAAATACCACACAAAAATGCACCCTGCTCTCTCTCTTTCTCCGTCTCTCTATTTCTTTTTCTCTTTGGAAGGGCTGTGAATTAGATCTGATCAATTGATCTTCAGGGAGCTGCAGAAATCGCATTAGTCTGGAGTCGGGCACTGCACTAAAACACAGCGTAATTCAATTGGGCCCCGTGACTGATTGAAAACAGCCACCCAAGTTGTAGGGCTGCGAGGCCCCTCTCCTCGGGAGCGCATCGCAGATAAAAACACACATATTTGTATTGCGCTGCTGACAGATATTGCACTTTCCTAACCTAATTGGGAGGCTAATGTGGACGCATGGCTCTTGTGATGCAGACCATCTCAGCCTGTCTGAGGAAGTCTAATCTAACAGGAGCTAATGCACTTACTGCAAGGCCAGCAGACACACTTCTCTACGCACTTGCTCTGTGTTAACATATTTTTATGCGCTTGTTGTTTAAGCTAGCATGAACTGTCTGATTCATTGAACACACACAAAGCTGCAGAGGGACACTTTGGATGTGTTAATTAATTAGGATATATTCACACCATAATGTATGGTTTAAAATGTTTGAATAATAAACAAAAGTTATAAAGTTCATTGCATTGTTACCTAAAATAATCAAATAAAACATGTCTATGTTTCCAATAAATTTCTCATTTGACTTTATTTTACCTTGATGTACTGAAATAACTAAAGATAAAACTTTAATTAAATAATTAAAAAACACTAATTAAAAAAGACCCTACTAAAAATTGCAAAAACATTCAATAAATTAAAAAGTTAAAAACTAAAATTAAAATGGCAACCTTTACTAAATGTTACAAGAAAATCTAAATTGTGGGGTAATTTCTCTCCCTGACGTCATTTAAAACAAGTAAGATCTTCTGTAAATACAATGATAGTCATTTGGGCCCGGTGTTGTTTTGAACCCCTCTGGCTTTACTTTCATGGACAATAACTGTTCAAATATTATTTTGTGTTTGTTTTTGGTGATATTATGTGAAATATTATGAAAATATTTATTTAGTTTATTAAAATGAAGCTTATTTACCAGATCAGATGATTTTGTATAAGTGATATATTGTGGATATAGAGATATATTTTGGGCTGTTGTCTTTTGATTTTGCTGTAGGGAAAGTGTTGAGAGTTTGATCCACAAGCACTCTTACGCCCGGTCGCCCATTCGGACTTATGCTGGTGATGAGGAAACCCTGGGTGAAGATGGGCACTCGGCACACAGTAGAGGTAAGACAATTCTCCTGTACTGGTAAAAACTTTCTGTGAAGTATACTTTTAAAAACAGCAGCTGTAAATGAATTTCACCTTTAAAAATGTTTCCAGGATAACATAGGAAACATAGTTTTTACTACGTATAACCATATATTAAATGAAGTTATATAATATTAATATACAAAATGACTTGAACTTCTAAAATCAAGAATACTGACAACCACCTTAATAATGGAGCTGGTGAAATAGAAACAAAAAGATGAAGAACTGTCAGGGTAACACACATGAATATAATAATGCAATAAACATCAACTAAATAACAGAAAACACAACACAAATTACCCTACTGTAGGCTACTTTGCCAGTAAAAAGTAACAAAAATAAAAAGAAGCAAAATAAATACAATCAGTTTTCCAGGACAGTTTTTGGTGACACTTTATTTTAAGGTGAGGAAGCACTGAGTAATATTAATTAACTACATGTACTCACTACATGATCAGAATTTGGCTAAGGGCTACTTGCATGTAATTATTCATAATTAATTGTTATTATAATAGTCATTACATGTAGCATGCATAACAAGGACACCTTAAAACAAAGTGTTACCCAGTTTTTCAAAGTCAATTTCAAAGTTTTACTTACCATATAATTAAAATGTAATGTAAAACATTTACACTCTTAAACATTAGGCTTATTTACTGGCATCAGACATGATGAATCTTAGAGTGGCAGAAAAAGTATTTATTTAAATTTCCTTCTCACCAAGAAAAAATACTGTTCACCAAGGTTCTTTGAATAACCAAAAAATACACTGCCTTTTCAACCTTCGTTGTTAAGTGTGTTGGCTACCAGTTAACATGTATTAATTGCAAAGTTAGTTGCGTTATGTTGTAAATATGCTCGTTTTATGGTACAAATAATGCATTCAATACTTTCCCTGTAGGTTCAGCATTCACCGCATCGGACAACCTCTCCCTCAGCTCCTGGGTCACCACCACGTCTGGCTTCTCGGGCTTTCAGCACCCTCCGTCTCTGTCTGCCATCGGAACCAGCACAGCGTCCCTGGGCAGTCCTCTTCCTCACCCCATCCAGGGCTCTCTACCCCCTTACAGTCGACTGGGCATGCCTCTCACCCCGTCCGCCCTGGCCGGCTCCATGCAGGGCAGCGGGCCGACCTTCCCCTCCTTCCACATGCCACGCTACCACCACTATTTCCAGCAGGGGCCCTACGCCGCCATCCAGGGACTGCGCCATTCCTCTACAGTCATGACCCCGTTCGTATGATTCCTGCCACTTCAGCCTGATAAGATTTTCCAGTCACCGGCATGCGAAGGAAGACATACGGCACCCATTCACACATGCTTACACGAAAAGGAAGAACCACATGTAAATAATATTGACTGACGACCCGGACGTGCTGCTTCTCGCAGTTGTGCTGGAGAAAAAAGTGAACGAACAGCGGATTCTTGTAGAACTTCAAGCATGAGTTTTTAAGTGTTGATAAGAGACTCAGAGATCCGTCTTCATCTGCAAATGTGTCAATGCTACCTTTAAAGGGATCGTTTATCAAAAAATGAAATTTCTGTCATTATTTAATCATGCTGTTCCGAACCTGTACTTTCTTCCCGATGGACATCGCAGAAGGCTATTGTTTTGATTCCCATTGACTTACATTGTATTTCTGGTCAATATAATTTTGTGTTCTGGAAGACAATAGAACCAGGTTTCTTAAAGATATCTCATGGTAACACTTTATTTTAAGATGTCCTTGTTGCATGTGTTACATGTGTTTATTATTATAATAACAATAAATGATGCATAATTACATTCAAGTAACCCTAAGCCTAGCCCTAAACATATAGTAAGTACATTAATATTACTCAGTGCTCAGATGTATAATTGTAAGGACACCTTAAAATAAAGTGCAATTCATACAGGTTTGGTACAACATGAGAGTGTGTAAATGATGACATAAATGTAATTTTTAGGTAAACTGTTGCTTTACAGATTCATCTCATGCCTTTATTGCCACCCAGAGCCAGAAGAGGGAGAACGTAACTCACTGAACGTAACACTGGACTACTGCTGTTTCTCATTCCCTGTGATCCATCACCTCTTAATGATACAGTATCTGTGGAGCTGCCAAGCACTCAGCCCCCCTGCTCAAATTGTGGACACTAGAGGGCGCTGTGTTATTTTATAACTGCAATACTGGATGGAAAGGGTATACATGTGTACACTCTGGACAGCCTGGTTTTATTTTCTGGTCAGAAAAGTTTTCATTTTATTGTATTTCATATTTAAAGTTCATTGGTCTATATTTTTCGAAAGAATGTTGGTAACCAAACAGTATCAGTTTCCATTGAGTTCCATTATATTTTTTGGAGCTTTATTATTTTTAAATACATAGGTAACGAGTAAACAAAGAAAAAATATTCATTTCGGGATAGACTATCCCTAATAAGTTGCTAATCTGTCCGCAGCGATAAATACTACAAAATTACATAATTTCTTTAAAAAGACACAATGAGGTTGAACTGCAGTGGACATGTGAGTCACAAACACAGGAAAATGGACCAGTTTCTGTTTTGTATCTGGCTAATATTTCTTCCCAGGGCCAGAAACCGAGCTTTAGCCACTCAAGGCTGCTTGTCGACAGCCAGCTAGCAGGAAGTCTACACCTGTAAATAATGGGCTAACTTTTAAATAACAGTCTCGTCTTCCTCAGGGGGACGAGGGAAATTGGGTGATTTGTGGCTGAAGTGTTCCTATTTGTACAGTCATATCGACAACAATTCATCAACATCCTGTAACCAAATCACAGAGAAACAGTGCTTGCTGTAATAGCCAGATGAAGAGTGTGTGTGTGTGTGTGTGTGTGTGTTAGGAACTTCATGATGCTGCGTTTTTAATTTATCCTTCAAATCTGAACAGAGCAGACAAGCGTAAAACACACAAACAGAGCCACACAATGCTTTTGATGGTTGAGGTTTTATTCAGAATGAAAAACAGATAAAAAATGTGTGCACCTTTTCAAGCCTTTGATTTGTTATGAACAGACTGTACAAGCAGTTATGTAGTTGCAATATATTAGCAAACGTTTTCTCTTTATTCCTTTGTTTGTGTGCATTTCTGTGTCAGATGTATCCTACTCATAAGGAAACGTCTGATCATTTTTGTTTTGATGCCTTTTTTTAAGTGCAATATATTTATTTCAGCTATGAAAAAAGATATGGCTAATGTAATATTTGAAGCTATGATAGATGTTATTTGTAAACAAAATGAAATCTATAACACCCCAAACGTATGTTGTGAGAGTTTGATTTTTATGTTTGCGTTGTTCTTAAATGCTGCGAACACACTCTTAAACAATAAAGCTTCCTAATTGGGGTCTATTGTTCTGTGAAGAACCTGTAACATCTATAAAGCCTTTCCTTTTCTCAAAACATTTAGTAGATTATTAAAGTGTTCTTCGTGCAAAAAACAACAACAAAACAATGGAACAGTTCACTGAAAGGTTTTTCAATGACATCATCATGAAAACACCTGTTTTTGCAACATTTATTTGAGAGAATAGGATATTTAAAATCCTGTAGTTGTTTTTTTTGTTTGTTTTTTTTTTTTTTGCAGTATAAAAGTTGCTTTGAACTCATGGAGAAAGTAATAGTAAAAAAAAGCCAGTTTGACTCATGCGTAGTCTATGTGAGGAACATTAATTTAAGCATCAAATTATATGAATATATATTGAAAAAGAAATTAAAATACTTTTTACTTTATAATAAATATACTTTTTTTACTTAAACTATTTACAAAAAATGGAAAGCATTTAAAGAATTTCATAGATTAGCATTTTGAATTAAAAACACACACACACACACACACACACACACATTTAAAGTAGGACTGAAACGTATCTTGTGTAAAATATATTCCAATAATCTTAATTGTATATTTCAATAACTTCAAAAAAAATGTTTTTATAGAGAATTACTGCAGAGTTCACACTGAAATATATTTAAAGCAACAGTCACGAAATATTATGAAAAACAAAATGAATAAAAAACAAACTTTTAGTTGAACATTACACTTTAAATTTAATTAATAAAATGTTCTATCACTGTAGAATTTTTTTTTTTTACAGTGCATTTATTGATTAGCTCAAATAAATGGATTTGCAAGCTTATTATCTGCCAGATATTAATTATCTGCCTGTTTCTGACTAATCATACACAGAGGTGACAGCGATTATCATTTATTATTCCGCATGCATTATTTGTGTGGCAGAGCACTGCGGGGCAGGAAACGTCTGAGGTATCTGTAGCATAATTCTAAATATAAAGATGGCCTCTCTATCACACGGCCATCACTATCATGGACAAACCAACAAATCGATAGCAGGTCGTTAGTCACCGTTTCACCAGGAAGAAAAGGCACTTCTACCCTCTGATAAAAATCAGTTACATCCTTTGAAAATAAATAAATAAGCAAATAAATAACATCCAGTGAGAGGGTGATTGGATTAAAGAGATAGCAGAAGGGCGGTCTGAGGCCGTGAGCTATGGAGAAATAAATTGAAAGGAACAGTTCACCAGGGAGTCCATTTTAAGGAATAAGAGTGTCATTTACACAACAAGGACTGCCAGCTAAATCTAATGTAATTTCATTCAGTTTGCATGTTTTTTTTTTTTTCTTCCTGCCATGATCCTTTAATTTGTCCCTAAGACAAAAGGAGCACATTTCAGTGGTATGGGCAGGAATGGAAAACTGTCTGCTGTCTTTGCCAGTGAATTAAGGTTAACCCACATCCCTGTCAATAGAGTTCATGTTCTTTATTGCCTCTATTAAACACTGCTCGACCGTAGTTTTATAGATGAAAAATACATACATAATTTATTCATTTAGATTGTAGATTCAATTTCTGAGTCAAACAAAACACTTTTTTCTTGAATACTTGGAATGGCTTCTTACACTAACTCGCATAACAAAAGATAGAATTTGTATAAAATTGCTAAAATTGGGCAGACCGGGCTATTTTGTCACCTTTTTTACTCTGTATTGCGTAGTCTGTTTTTGTTTTATAAGCCAACTTTAATTTACACCTTTATTATTTAATAAAATATATATAATAGACTGCTCAAAAACAAAACTCTAAGTCAATCACACTTCTGTGAAATCAAACTGTCCACTTAGGAAGCAGCACTGATTGACAATCAATTTGACATGCTGTTGTGTAACTGGAATAGACAACAGATGGAAATTATAGGCAATTAGAACGAAACCCCCAATAAAGGACTGCTTCTGCAGGTGGTGACCACTTTGAGCTTACAGCCCAACACCGTGCAGGACGTTTGGCATTTGCTCATGTGGCTGGAGTTTCTGCAAGACGAAGGCATTGATGTTATGGACTGGCCCGCCTGTTCCCCAGACCTGAATCCAATTGAGCACATCTGAGACACCATGTCTCGCTCCATCCACCAACACCACGTTGCACCACAGACTGTCCAGGAGTTGGCGGATGCTTTAGTCCAGGTCTGGGAGGAGATCCCTCAGGAGACCATCCGCCACCTCATGCCCAGGTGTTGTAGGGAGGTCATACAGGCACGTGGAGGCCACACACACTACTGAGTCTCATTTTGACTTGTTTTAAGGACATCACATCAAGGTTGGATCAGCATGTAGTGTGTTTTTCCACTTCATGTGACTCTAAATCCAGACCTCCGAGGGTTAATAATTTGATTTCCTTTGATCATTTTTGTGTGATTTTGTTGTCCACACATTCAACTATGTAAAGTATTTAATATGAATATTTCATTCATTCAGATCTAGGATGTTATTTTAGTGTTACCTTTATTTTTTTGAGCAGTGCATGTAAGTGCATGTATAATATGTATATTACTTAGACAAACAAATCACACTTACATTCAGTCAACTGGTTTATATATAATATTTTATTCATGTCAGATGTTTTTTGTTTACTTTGTATAGTAAGATATTTTTATGTTTTTGAAAGTCTCACACAAGACAAGCGAGCATTAGAGTAAATAAAAAAAAAACTAAAAGATTATATTTGTGGATGTACCATTAACTATGTATATATATATATATATATATATATATATATATATATACACACACACACACACACAGATAGATAGATAGATTTTTGTTTATATGTATATATTATCATTTGGTTTTATTGTTGATTGAAAACCACATTTAAAACCACTGCTGAACTAAACCTTCTTATTCAGAAACAGCCTTTGTGACAACTAGCCCCGGTCTCGTCTTGTTTATACAGTTATCAATCACATTGTTTTTATCCTGGTCTTGAATTCCTGCAGAAATCCACTTAATTCAAGCGAAATAATTTCAGCAACTACATTTGTCTAGGTCTTTCCAAGAAAGGATGGAGTCATGATGAAATCACGGCCTATCTGACAGAGATCTGTTCTCCTGATAAGAGTTGTCCTACCTTGGGAAGAGGGACCATAACCCGATTTGTCCAGTTACTCAGTGGAGTCCGGGTGAAATGAGCCCAATAAATGTCTGTGTCATGCATAATTAATTGTGTTGTTACAATGAACCGAACAAAATCCATCTTCATTTGATTAGAGGTTTTCTGAAGGCACTGAAGTGCATGATGGTCTACTTTGTCTCCATCTCACCTCAGTGTCTGTGTATGAGCGGACGGAGGGATGTAACTCTGGAATGTGAATGACAGCTTTTTATTTCAAAATGTAAAAAGGGATTTTGAGGCATTCAGGTGGTATATTACATACACAAGTGCTGACTCTTCCAGTGCCATGCAAGTATGGACATGAACATGAATCTTTAAGAAATTCTTCCCAAAGTAACATAAATTGTACAAACTAGTTTGTGCAATACTTGTAATTAGAAAATAGGTCTGCATTTTTTACAAATAATGAAAATGTATATATATATATATAATATATATATTTAAATATAAGCTCTCACTCTGTATGTATATGTATATGTATATGTATATATATATATATATACATATACATATATATAATTTTTTTCTGAGTAATTCCTGCTCCCATATGCATGCATACAGTATGTGTCTGTGTATATATACATATATACAGTGTATATACGTATAGTTTATTTGCAAAAACATAACTCTTTTTTTAATTATTATTTTAATTATTATTATTTAATTAATATTTTAATTTTCAAATATTTTTTTATGTTAACCCACTTATTATGTTAACTGCATTTTGACTGAGATGGATTATAATGCACAATTTAAAAAAACATGATTTTTTAGATTGTTAAAAACAGAATCTGCTTTTGCAAATGAACACTTAAATGTATGTATATATATGTGGATTTAAGTTATTTAATTGAGTAGGAAAAGGTATTTATTGCAGGAAAGAAGCACCTTTGAAATCTACTATGTAGATGTGTTAGTTTTTAATCATGGCGCCCACTAGTGGTGTATCAGTTGATCAGCTGAAAACAAAACCACTTATTACGATAAGAAACCAAAACCTGATTTTATTCAAAAAACACACCTTATTTCAATGAGATGCATATATTCATATCTGGTAATATTTACTATTTATTTACACACAAGGAAGAGAAAAATAGTTATGCACTAAAGTAACTGCATGATTCACTAGGTCTTATGTGTTTATCAACCAGTCTTGAGAAAAAAAGTCTTTTGTAACAACATGGATAGCACATCCATGAAACCTCATCCCGACTTGTTGAGAAAGACGGGAAGAAAAGCATTAGGCAATGGTATAGGAGTAAAACTGAACACCATTGAAGCAGCATTACACACTTGCCAGGACATGGCAGACCATGTTGTACTTGTTTTGTGTTTTATTATTATTATTATTTTTTTATGTCTATTGGCGATTTCTTCTCTCCAATATCCACAGACAATGCAGAGACAACCGAGTTCAGTTGGCAGCGTGTGGAGGTCCCTCAGGGATGAGGGAGGTGAAGAAAGTGCTGATGAATGACCAAGCGGCTGACAGGAAGCCCGGCTGATGCGGGTCTGCGTTCATGGGATCTTCAGGACCTTCCTCCCCGCTGTCTCCCTCATCATCCTCCATTCCCTCATCCATCATACGCTCCTAGAGATCGAGAGAGAGAGATTTGCAAGTTTACTTATTATACTAGATTTATTATACATTTATTATAGATATGAATATTTTATTTGCGCAAGGATGGAACAAATTTTAAAGATACTTTTTAAATGTTTCTAATATCAAATAAATAGATTTCTATTTCAAATAAACGGTGTTATAATGATATTAACTTTCCAAAGAAATAAAGAAATAAATAAGTGTATATATATATATATATATATATATACATACTGTATATATAGCTGGCGCTGAAATTTCAGCTTTGCGTCAAAGGAAAAAGTTTATATTAAGTAAGTTTTATAATAAGCTATCATTTAAGTAAAATATTTCCAAATCGAAAAGTTATTTGAAATTGCAAAATTTGAGAATGTTACTGTTTTTCTTTCAAAAACATTAAACCATAAATGATGTAAAATAAATGCTCATTTTCCAACAGAAAATTACATTAGTGCATTATATGTACATATGCATCTTTAAAACATTTAGACAGACTAAACACATTATCATCTCTATTTTCCACATTTTAATATAATAAAAATGATATATTAAGACCTAAATTAATAATAAAATCAAATATATTTTTCCCCACACATGGCCACAATTTAAATTTTTTCTTCTAAGCCGAGGGCAACACATTTTTAGGAGCATGGAAAACAAATTCAACCAAGTGTGTCCAAACGTTTCTGTTTTTGTCAGTACATCTTGCTTTGAGATATTTCTGCAAAAGTTGACCTCTATAACTAACCATCTCTTGCATATCCTGATTTTGCTCTGCCTCATCTTGTTGGCCTTCTCCATCTCTTGGATTCTGCAGTTCTGCTCTAAAGGGAAACCAGCCAGCCTGGTGCCTGAAGTACACAAACAGAGACAATGAAGCGCAAATACAACGTTCAACTACCTACCACTCAACTTCTGCTTATCAAAAAGCTTCTGTTTAGCATACAACCTACAGATAAACCAGCAGCATGGCACCAATCACTACGACAAAGCGGCCAAAAGATGAATAGAAATAAACGATGCTGAGCAGAATGGCAGCACGTGACACTGTGTATATCCAGTCCAGCCAGTCTCGGTTGAGCTCGTCGTCATTCAACATGGCTCCTCCCTGAGCGTTCATCTGGATGTTGGGGTTGGCAGGGCGGTCCTCGGGGGCGGGGTTGGGCCCCATAGGGGCTGCAGGTTCGTTGGGTCGAGCTGGCGGTGTAGTGGGACCAGCACTGGGAGCGGGAAACGGGTCCGTGCTGGACGCCCGAGAGGCTGCCATAGCTGCGTGACTGAAAGATTGCGAGTAAAAGAAACTATGATCAAAATACTGCACAAGGGTGACTTACAGTAAGTAATGAAGGAAGTAAAAACGATCCTATAGAAATTCTTCTGATATGCTTAAAACAGTTTTTGCTGCTTTATGTTTTTGTGAAATATATGACGACTTTATAAAATTATAAACATTTTACACTTCTGATCAATTTTGGATCACTATTTATTAACTATTTAAATTTTTTTTCCTGTAGTATATATTTATTCTGATTTGCACAATTATTTTCAGAAATAGATCTGGCTCAAATACATTATTCAGGGTCCTAACCTCATATTTAACAACAACTGGGCTGTAGTAACTTACTATTGCATGTAATAATGGCGGGCATACATCTGCTGCCACCAAAACATTTGCATCGGCATGTACATGGGGTGAGCAGGGAAGCCAGCAGCGGGACCACCTTGCATGGGAATAGGCATTCCTTCAGGCCTAAGTGGGAGTCAGAAAATATACAAAATTATAATCAAAGGCCTTAAAACTCAACTCTGTATGTTTGGACTTGAGTAGGTTATTTGAGAGGGTGATTTGTGCGTTCACCTCTGCATCACACCAGTAGGGGCCGGATTGAGGCCATGTGTTTGTGTTGGGTTGCCACGGTGCCGTAGACCATCAGAGCTGGCTGGAGTTTCCTGACTAGGGGTCAAAGATGAGGAGGATGGACTGGTACTGTCTGACGTCTAGGAAGTAAAAAGAGTAATGGACACGAGGTAAAGAATTTACAATTAGGTTTTATTTGTTAGCATTAGTTAAAGCAATAACTAACATGATCCAACCATGAGCAATGTATTTTTTTCTTTCATTTATTAACCTTTGTTAGGCTGCCTAGTAACTGTTTGGCTACCAACATTCTTCTTTTGTGTTTAACTGAAGAAAATCTCATACAGCTTTTAAACAACTTGAGGGGGAGTAAATGGTACAATCTTTATTTTCGGATTAATTATTAATTTGATTCAAAAACGCCATAGAGGTATTGTTCAGAGTTTATGTTAACTAGTGTCGTTAACCATGTGAACAAATTAAACCTTATTGTAAAGTGTTACCAACATGATAAACGGAAATAGGATTTTTTCTTAATGGAATCATATTTTCTATGCACTCACTGTAGAGCTGGAATCATTGGTGCTAACAGGGGTGCTGGACATGGGGGATGACGGGGGGCTTTGTGACGCACACACCAGGTGGACCATGTGGTATTCATCTTGCTGTTGGGGTTGAAGAAATCCAGTGATTAGAATCAGTACAAAAAAAACACCCTGAGCTCTGGTCAAATACTTTTAAAGAATACGATATATACACTTTCGGTGTTATTAAAAAAAACTGCTCACTATACAAGTTCTTGCACCACGTTTGTGTCATTTGTTACAGTTGATCAATGCATAAATGTGTTTAACCGGTGTCTTTGGTCACAGTGTCATCTCTCAGTGTTTTTAAAAAGCCATGTCAGGTTTAAAGGAAGTTTTAAAGGAAGCAGAAGTAGCAAAAGATCTTTTCTTCTGCATTGTTGCATAACAATGAGTTTGGAATTTTATAATTACAAAGCATAAAATAAAAACGAACCGTTTACAGTGATTTCATGCCAGCTTTAACATATAAAAATCTGAATAATTTATGGTTGCCCTAATAATTGTGCTATAAATATCTGTTAAAAAAATTTTTTTTTAATTTTTATTATAAAATTATATATATTATATATGTGACGCATTATATTATATATTATATATATATATAGATTTCAAAAAATTTTTAAAAAATTTGTTATTATAAAATTATATATATTATATATGTGACGCATTATATTATATTATATATATATATATATATATAAAAAAGAAAATATATATATATATATATTTATATATTAACGTTTAGGATCTATACAAATGCTTTATGATAAGTTAAGGGGTAATTGTAACATCTCAACTGTCAAAAGCACTTGTCTTAGACGGTTTCAAGCTAAATCAATCATTTCTTCAAAACACTTGACTTTAGTACATAATGTTTAAACACATCAGAGAACAGGGCTGTACCTTTCTTAGTACATCCCTCAATTGCAAGTGATCCTGAAGAAGCCGTCCAGAATAGACAAGTCTCTGATCCTTGGATAACTAAAAGAATGCAAGAAGGGTTTGATTAGAAATGTGTTCAGTGACATCTCAGACAAACATGACATTCATCACCAAGCGGAAATAAAGTATATGGAACTAGAATCTGAACTGCACAGCTCTGCATGGGCCTCTCGGGCAAAATACCAGTGATGCCAATCATTCCTGTAAAGCAGGTGCCATCTATCTGGCATTTCCTGAAGTCAACAAGCAACTTCACAGGCTTCTTCTAACATCACTTTCAATCATGTAGGAATAAGATATAACCTTGGCTAAAATGTTAGTTCTGTGATTTAGGAGTATAAAGTTCTTTAACAGCCATAAACAAACCTTTCCTGAACCCCACAGCACAAAATGATGACACACTTAACTGCTTATTTCATGTCCTCAAGTATGAAAATAAGCAGGCCATCCGAGACATAGGGGAGTTACTTTATCTAAAAATATTTGGAGAAATGCAGCATTACGTAACTTGCTCACAAATCAATCTTCTGCAGTGAATGGGTGCCAGTCCAAACAGCTGATAAAAACCTAATAATCCACACCACTGATTCCAGTCCATCAATTACCATCCTGTGAAGTCAAAGCTGCGTGTTTGTAAGAAACAAATCCATCATTAAGCTGCTTAAGTGACTTCTGGACAAAATACCAGTCCGTAAGCCAAAAACACTCCCTCCAGTGACATATATTTTTAGAACCATCTTGGACTGTTTTTGCTTGTAAACAATAATTAATATGTGCATTCCTTTCCCGTTACCATTACCAGTCACCATTTTATTTTTATTTTTACTAAAGAAATCAGCTCGATGTAATGGTTTGAAATCAAAAGTATATTAATGATGAATTTGCTTTTTCCCCTTTTACCTTCTAGCAAAACATTGTGTGAATTACTTCTGGATAATAGCGATATTTTTATCAGCTGTTTGGACTAGGATTCTGATTCTAGCACCCATTCTTTGCAGAGGATCCATTGGTGCGCAAGTGATGTAATGCTACACTTCTCCAAATCTGTATAAAGAAACAAATTCATCTAATACAGCTCTTGGATAATCGGCAACAGACTGACTTACTTTATAGTAGAATTATAACCTTGATAACAATATAAACTCACCGGCTTGCTAGGATACACATTGGATATGTGTTTTTTCAACTTCTCTACCGTCCAGTTCAAAAAACAATTGATGGTCTGGTCATCATACTTCTGGTTGGGTGCCTTAATGACAAGAGTAACGGGGCTGTCAACTGTACCCTGGTCCATGGTTCATAATAAAGCAGCTCTTGAACTGTGAATCAGGGAAGTCACACTGCACCGGTTGTCCTGTTCAAAGGCAAGGATATTTTCCTTCCTTAGACTTGATTCATGGTTGATAAACTATGAAAGTGTCCTTCATGTTGCTCTCCAGACAGTCTCAGCACCCAACATCAGTGAGAGAAATGTGACAGCGGCAGGTGGATGCACTCTGTCAGCCTTTAAAGAAAACAGAGGGAGAAGAAATATAACGACAGGTGTTGAAATACATGAAGGAAAACATGATTCTTTCTTCTGTGTAAAATACCAATATTGCATGCAAACACGCCTGATAAAATGACACCACAATGAGGGGATAAGCTCATAATATTCTTGACACAAAGCATGGCAGCTTTGTGATGAGTCAAATATTAATTTTATGTGGGAGATGTGATCAGAAGTCACATAAAATTATTAACCGGCGAAATGTTTTGGACCAAATCTACAAATTATGATTTACAGCTGACATGTGACATTTACATATATGACTACGGCAGAAGCTTTTCAACTAAAGTCAATTATAAAATAAAACAATATAGTTAAATATATGTATATATATAAATATATTCAGTCACCATGTACCTAGATACAGAATAGCACTAGGCATCTAATCAAAACACTACATCACGTATAACGTCCTCAGATTAGCTATTGGTCTGCTTGACAAGAAAATGCATACGAATTGCTAAAGGTTTCTCTTTAAAATGATTGTTTGACGATAAAGGAACAGTACACGAACAGAAAACACACATCAGACGATAATAAGCAGCTAGCTAGCCAGTGAGCTACAGGCTCAACCTTAATCCCACACAGACAACAGGAATTGCTCGATATGAGTTAACATTAAAATAAAGGTATTATTTTAAAGGCATTTGAAGGGAAGGCTAAAATTATACGTACCCGAGGACAAATACCTTCCCCAAAGATTGTTTTCGTGTAAAAGGGAGTCGGGCGTAACTCCGGAAATGTCGTCAACACAGTACAGAGCAGACAGTTCCGTACATTTGGAGCTGTTTCCACAGACTTAAAAAGAGCACGAATGCACTGATCTGGAATCAGCTTCGCGACGTCTTTCTCTTCTCGAATACAGCGATGGGCTGCCGTAAGCTGTTCCTAGTTCAGCATGAAGGCGAGAGGATCTTCTCAAAAGACACCGCTTTAAATTAAACTGTTTTACTAGATTATTTTGCATTAAATGTAGCTAAACTGTTGATTAAATATGTAGATAACTTTGTATTGCTAAAAAATATATATAATAATAAAATTCCGCATAACTTTATATGCACCTTGTTCATCAATCAGTATGTCAAACAACCTATAATTTTTGATAAATACGCATTTTTTATTAAAAGAACGAGGCAAGGATGTATGTATTAGCATGTGTTGTTTAAAAAACAATATATATCTATCTATATATATACATATATATATATACATATATATATATATCTATATATACATATATATATATATATATCT
>JAUMHQ010000024.1:2105013-2117505 GCA_032361165.1 Enteromius paludinosus | reverse complement strand
TGTTGGACTTGGTTGAACAAAAATAAACAATATTTTGTTGCTTAAGCTTATGTATTCAGTCATTATTCAGTGGTATAATAAAAATCCATATGAAAAAACTTACTTCTCACTGTGCTCAGGTCAAATATTTATATGCGATTAAAATGCGATTAAATTTGATTAATTAATTACAAAATTCATTTATTGAAATAGAAATTGTCTTTTCATCAATTTAATTCTTTTTTTTGCTGAATAATGATATAGATAATGGTATACAGAGACCTTTTAGTGGTGGTAATAAGAAAAACTTCAATAGAACAAATAAATGTGTATAATAATTTATATAATAAATAATAAATTCTATATATATTATTATTATTATTATTATTATTATTTATGTATTTATTTATTTATTTATTTATTTTTTATGAGATTTTGAATGACAGACAGCAGGAATATTAGACTGCTGTCACTTTAAGAGCTGTTTTCTTTCTCACCTGTCCGCATGAACCGAAAGTTTGCAACCGATCTTACTTCAGTATTGTGATGTACTCCCGAAAGAAACCGAATATTGAATGAGGAAAATATGGCTTGTTTTTTTTCCTACTGCGAACTGATTGGATGTAGTAAAGTAACAATGACAGTTGAAGGGGCGTGGTAAGGATGACACGCCCAAGCCTTCAAACTGATGTCATCAGAGAAGACCTGTCATTTTAGATGGGAGGAGCATTTACAGATTTGGATTAAAGATTACAAAGGCAAACACATTTTTTTAATTAACTTGCATGGATAAATTGATTACTATAAAATAGCTATGTGAGCTTTAAGACCTAAACTGATATGTTTTTATGAGGATACTTGTAATTTTGACACATACTAGTGTGTGAAGGGAGAAGGGACTTTAACATTGCGATTTTTATGATCCATGTTTATCAGTGTTTCTTGGTTTAGGGATCGACATCAGAATATACAACATTTTGAACAGACTGTATGTTTATCCCTCACAGCGCTGTTTTGCTTCTTGTCAAATTAAATAAGCCATCTACAGTGATGCATGTTGTGCTACTCTGAAAATCTGTGCAAACTGCTATTGGCTTTTGAGGACAAGTAAGTTAAACCATTAGAGCCTCCCTCCTGTGAGGTGCAGAGTTCAGCAGTGTGACATATCAAAGCTTAATAAATCCAATTTAATGACCAGACAAGCATCCAGAGCGTCAGACCTTTGCTTATGTCAGCATTAGCAAAGGTTGAAGAGTCGCATCAGTGGATGCATGTAAGTGCAAATATTTAGTGAATATTTAGTAAATATTTAATATCTGAATAAACACAGGACATCCCTGATGCAGTTAGACCACGAAAAGTGAACTCAAGGTGAACTCTCTAGTCGTCATTGGCGATGATGATCCGGTCTATCTCTGAAACAGAGGGATTATGTAAAAATTGTTGAAAAGGTAATTATGCAAATCGTGGGAGCGGTGAGTTCGTGTTCTATGTCAGTGCTCTCCAGGTCCCCAGTACTGGATGGGTCTGCAATAGAAAAGCCTGTTTTTGCCCTTGAGGTAGTCATAGACTACTCTCGCCATTGATTATAGATCATAAAGCAAACGAAGTAAGACATTGCACATTTAAACCATGGTGGATAAAGCTTTGTTGAAGGTCAGATGCTGTGATGAAGATCAGTCTTAGCCATCTCAATGCATCTTTCCTTGAGCGCCGTCTAATGCGGTTTAGCACTGTGGTCCTTTGGTCCTGTGGTTTTCTCCATCTGTCATAGTGCTGTCTGGAATCATTTCACTAATAGAAGGCTGACTGAAATGGTCATGTTCGACGCCAAAGTTATATGCTATCTCTGATATCTCTTCTTTTAAATGTGATCTTGTATAAAGAGACGTCTAAGAAGTGGTGCTTGCTAAAGCTTTATGTCCAAGAGCTTGCTTTTTATTAAACACTATAATTTTGGTAAAAGGGGATTATGATTTTTTGTAATTGTTTTCTATTTTTATGAATGCATTTTATGTATGTATTTTATTGTTTTCATCTTGACACAAATCCCTCATGAATATGAATGGGATATAAATAATAATTAAACATTTATAATTCATATTTATTGCCTAATATTATTAAAAATATATTATCAAAAGAAAGATTTATGAATTGCATTAGCTGCTCAAGATGCATTTTTTATCATCATCAAAGTTGAAAACAGTTTTGCTGCTTAATATTTTTTTGTGAAATCTGTTTTTAATTTTAATCAAACAGTGTTTATTAATTTGTAGGATTATAAATGTTTAACTGTCAACAATTTTCACAATATTCATTCAGAATTTTATATTGTTTAAAAATAACCAAAAACAAAGAATTAAGTAAACCATTTCAATATTTAACTGATAATAATTTGAGTTGTTCTTGTTTTATTTTATTTTATTTTATTTTTTTTTATGCTGACCTTAAATAAAATTTTACAGCTTAATAGGGATTTAGGAGATAATAAAACCAAGACTAAAAAGAAGCAAAGTGCTACAATCCCTCTCGGCTTGTCTCGGTGAGAGGCACAGAGGAGCAAGAGTGCTCTCCTGCTGCTCACTCCAGTTGGTGACATTTTACACTGACCCCTGGTGCTGTCCAGTGTTCTGGTTTGTGATGACGTAACAGTTCAGGCAGAGTGACAGTGGCACAGTTGTGGCCGAGCTGCAGGGTGTTTGACTGTGAAATGTGTCTGAGTCAGAGACTACAGCATCCTGGTTGATTCAGCCTCCTGGGATCCTGATTTGGTCAAACCATGCAAAGTTTTTTATTTTCTGCATTGGTTTGAGGGAAAAAATAATGCACTCTTAGTATATGAAAGCATGATGAAAATAGCTAAATATTAAGTAAGTAAACATGCAAGGCATTCCAATTGTGAGGAAACCTGCTGAGCTTTGTTTGGAGCAGAGGATAAGCCACAGACATTACTAAGACAAATCATGGCTGCTGTGTCTGCAGTGTGGTCATCTCTAGTGTCCGCCCACTGCACTTATCCAATTATCAACCTGGACTCATAAAAGTATGTACCTCTGTGCATTTTCTTACGTGCCTTACTGCACGTTCCGCCACATATGCCCTACACTAAATCCAACCCTAATCCCTCCCCGATGTTGTTTACAAATGCAAAACTGACTTGCGCTTGTTGATGCAACCGTGTAATTTCAGCTACCTTTTACACAGATTAGAACTGTTTTGTCGAACCCTAGTTACACGGGATTCAAACCGAGCTCCTCGCCTCACAAGTACATCTCTGTACTCCATGAGAAAATTTACCATCTATGAAAACCCATAGGTATGAAGCTGGATATGTGTGATGCTAACGTTCAAAAGTATCAGTTTATAAATCTCTCTGCATAGTAATATTCTTTTGAAGTCACATGATATTCTTCAAGCAATTGTGTGATAATTATGCTTTATTAATTGAAAATCGGTAAATTTGTGTGAATAAAAGTAATAAAAGGTGTTGGAGTTTACTGCCTTTAGTCTTCTTCCTTTTTCTGGAAACTGCAGTGATCAATGTACTTGTTGGTACGTATTTCGTGTCTCGCTAAAAAGTGCACCCAGGTACGTTTATGCCAGACCAGGTAGCCAGTTATATGGCAAAGGCTGATGACCAAATTCATCACTCTTTCCTCTAGTTCAGCTTTCTGAAGTTGTGACTGTTTAATGGCATATCCTCCGATTTGGACTCAGTGTTCTTTCATATGGAGTTCAAAGCTTGTTTGTGCTATCCTAGTCTCAGCCTCAGACGTCACGCCCATGGAACGTTGGCTAAATGTCTGATGCATATGGTACACTTAACTGGAAACCCTTAAGGAATGTCAAAGTCATCGAATGATTGGTTGAATTTTATCGGATTTCCGGGGATGCGAGTGTTGCGTTTATTTTCAGTCCGCCGGGAAACAAAGCACAGATGTGTGATTGCGGAAAAAAAGCTGTCGTGTTTACATGAGTGACAATAAGCATTTATTTAGAGCAGTTGAACGTTGGATTCTCAAAAGTGTGCGAGGTTCCCAGCAGATCCAATTTTACTAGTTGTGCGTCCCCTCCTATCTATTATGGAAGATCAAGAGAAGTACCTAACTCAAAAGTGGAGAGAGATGCTTCAAACAGATGTTTACTGTGAGCGTCTCATCTGGATTTTCTATGCTGACTAAGTCACGCCGGTCTGTTGTTGTGGGGAAATTTCCACGCCCCGAAACGTGACGCTGAACGAAACGAACTGTGATTGGTTGTTTGACATGTCGGTCAAATGGCCTTATGGGCGGGCCTTGACCAAAGAAAGGGGCTATGAATTCCAGACCTTCAGCTGTCAGTCTGAAGGTCTGGCTACACAAGACTAGAGCTATCCTGCCAATCGCAACAATAAGCCAGAGTTCTGAACAAGTGGGACACCAGGGTTTGTGCACCATTTAAGGATGTTTTTAAGTTTGAATTTAGTTCCTGAGTGTTATTTAAATTCAAACTGATGTAGAAGACTTTAAAATGAAATGGAAAAAAATAAGTTTTTGCCTAACATAATATGTAAAAATATTTCATTACTTTTTTTACTGTATATTTGATCAAATAAATCATATTATTGTACGTTTCAGGGTCATTTTATAAATCACAGTGATCATTCTTATCCCCTTGTTAATGGAGACTTGAGCAGAGCTTGTGCATGTCATTATTTAGACGTTTGGAATACACTTGTCAAAGGGAGCGATGTCATTTCCTCATTATCTTCAGCTGGGATGTTCCTGTGACAACGAAACGAATGCAGCATGATGAGCATCAGCAGATGTTGCCGTATTAATATCATAAATGTCTTTTTATTGTTGTTATCATAACTGTTGCAAGTAAACATACATTTTATGTTTTGAAATGTTTTTAAATTTTTTTTATTAAAAAGTAATATGTATAAAACTTTTATTTATATATATATTTATATATATATGTACTGTATATATACATATATAAAAAATGTGATTTTATGCAATGCATCAGTCCTTTAACGAATCTGCTGATGCACATTATGCTGCATTCGTTGAGGAACATCCTGAAGATAATGAGAAAATTACATCACTTCCTTTGACAAGTGCATTCCAAACGACTAAATAATGACACGCATGTGCACTGCTCACTCAAGTCAAATTTGCTGCATCAGATTTGAAAAATGACCATGAATCGTACGATACGTTAATCCTTACACTCCTACCTCATATATATATATATATATTCTCATATTAACTCATTGTAGGATTTAGGAGTGGATAAGTGAATCATTAATTGAGTTTATGAATTCAGAATCAGAATCACATGCTGCTCTAGGTTTTTTTTTTGGTTTTTTTTACGTATCTTTGTATTCAGCAACTGATTTATTTATGGAAATGCTTTATTAAGAGTCATTATACCTTTTGTTCAACTGTTTTTTTTTATAAACATTAAGTCATTCGAATACACCACTATAAAGCATTGTCTGCAAGTAGCTAGCAAAATTTAAATAAAAGAGCTTTTGCTTGCCTCTTTATCGCACCAAGTTAGGACACATTGAAGAAAGTATTTAGCTAGCTTGTTTTCTTGGCTCCTAAAGATATTTGTTGCACACCCTTATTTCACAGCAAATCTGTCAAACCAAAATAATGGCAAAACAAACAAGTCCAGATATCAGCACTGTATAAATAATTCATCAGTTCACAGTAAATAGTTTTATGTAGCTTTAGTTTATCTGCGTTTGAGTTGTTCTGTGTCACTTTCTCAATCTGTCTCTCTCTCGCTCTATCATCTCTCACTTTCTCTCTCTCTCTCTCTCTCTCTGGACCATATCTGATCAGATCTCATAGTGGGTGCCGTCTGCCCCCATCTGCCTCAGACTGCCTCGCTCCATGTCCCCCATGGAGCTTGCCATCATTAATATTACTTTCACGTTTGTGTTATGAAAAAAACCCACCGTTACTCACCTGCACCTGCTGTCGGGGCTGTTGGGTGATGCTTGGGCAGACAGGGAGAGACACAATGTCTTTAGAGACTTTGAGCTAATGGATCACATGCTGAAACAGGATCAATAATGTGGAAATAAAGCATTTTACGTATGTGAGAGGAGATGAATCTTTGGCAGGGTTTTGTTTACATTTTGGCTCATTGGTTGTGGCGGTCATTATTTTTATTTTTATTTTTTTATTTGCAAAATACTTATAGTAAATCCTCTGCTGAAAAGGCTGCCTGTTTAGTCCTAGACTGAGCTGATGGACCAGCATAGTTGGGTTTGTTTACCAACAAATAATGAAGCATGGCTTGCAATTTAAGCTTGATAGTTTACTGAAAATGACAATCCTGTCATAACTTTCTCCATATACATATGTATTTATACTAGTGACTGTTATATAGTGACTTAATATATATTAGGGCTGGACAATATATTGCACAATATATTATGCGCATCTCGCCAATCTTTGATTAGCGGTAGATCTCCATCAGCCGTTTTCAAATGGAGCGGCAGTTAATACACAGAGACGAAGATCACTGACAAGTTAAGCAATATCGCGTTGAGTTTCGCAGATGATTAATTTGCGATACTGCACCCAATGTTGCGTAGCTTGTCAGTGATCTACTTCAGCTTGTCAGTGATCAGTGATTTTCCTGAAGAGATGCGTGTGAATATATCATGCGATATATTGTCCAACCCTAGCCGCTGTGCGTAAGCTGTCCGTCATATTGTAATGGCCTACTTGATGTCATTCACCATAGCAACCACAAAAGATCTCTATACCATAGACGTGTGTATGCAAGAACATAGAGGCGTCTGCCATTTTTCGAATGGTCCACTTGACGTCATTCACCATACCTTAGGTTCGAACAGAGCCGTTACTGTGGTGAATGATCTCAAGTCAAGTTTGCTACAATATAGCGGATGGCTTACGTATAGCTGCCAATAGAAACAGTCGCTAATGAGGCATCTACGTATATATGATATGACACGTATACTGTATATGGTTGAACAGCTCTGTGCGAATCTACAGTACGGTGAATGACATCATGTTGACTATTGCAAGATGGCGAACATGTCTACGTGGTTGGACATACATTGATGCCTCATTCACTACTGTTTATGAGCATTATACATAAGCTGACCGCGAAATTGTAGTGTTAACTTGACGTCATTTATCCAGAGTAATCACTGAAAATTTGCATTAATGCATTAAATGCATTAATTTTAGTTTCTTTGAATTTAGACGGATATCAGAGCTGACTTGGGGAAAACAAACTTTTTTAGTGATGACACTTGCCTTTTAATTAATAATACATTCAGTGCTGTAACAACTGCACTGATTTGTAAAACAGATTCAGCCTAACTGCGTAAATGTGGTGTGGAGGTAAGCAAACTCTGCAGGGCAACATAATTTAACATTCTGATTTTAATTAAGACCACTTTCAGGCACATTTATCTCACTGTTTGTGGTAAATTACTCCCTAAGCTTTGCTCTCTATTATGAGCTTCACTTACTTTCTTCCAATAGTTGGAGAGCTCCAGCTACTGTGTTGGATCAGAGGCGACGTCTACGGCTTCCGGGCCATGAGTAGCTTTAAGGGCCAGGATGTGGAAAAACAAGGCATCAGGCTGCCAAAAAAATGGATCGACTCCAACCAAAAAGTATGTTAAATTCATTTACTTCATTAAAAGTTCATTTACTCTTCTTTTATGCTTTTTTTTACTTGTATGAATTTTGGGGAAGCTATTTTGCAACTGCGACTAGTTAAGCAACTACTCCTAGTTTCAAGTAGTTTAGCTACATTCAAGTTAACCAGTAACAAAATGTAGCTAAATACATTTGGGTTCAGCAAGATTTTGACAGAAGTCTCTTATGCTCACCAATGCTACATTTATTTAATAAAAAATTTTAATATTGTGAAATATTTTTATTTTTAACACATTTTAAAGCGCCCCTATTATGGATTTTTTTTTAAATGACCTTTCATGCAGTGTGTAACACAACTCTAAGTGAATGAAAACATCCTGCAAAGTTTTAAATCTGTCAGTGCATTGTGTATAATTCTCTCAAAGTATGAGTCTCTCAAAATAAAAAGTTGACTCTGATTCATTGAAACGAGTCATTAAAATGAATCCAGGGGCGGATTTTGTGATTTTGGGGCCTCAGGCAAATATAGGAATGGGGCCCTACATTGGCACACATTTACTTCAATCAACCTTGAGGTTCCTTTTTTTTGTTGTCAAATTTGCTGCTGCACAATGTTGCCCCGTAGTTATGTCCAGTGTTTCTACAGTTTTCATGTACATATTATAATTCTTTCATTAACATTTTTATTTATTCATTTAGCAGACACTTTATTATTTCACGTTGTAGACAACATAGCATAGCAATTGATTATTCAGTTGAGATACAGACGTATACATTATTATATTACTTATTATATTTACTGAAACAAACCTGTTTAGGTCCATACTGTATTCTGATGCAGCTAAATTCTCAGTAAATGTTTTTATTGATATATATTGGTGTTTCTGTTGGCAAAAAACGGGATGAATATGTAATAGTGACAGAACAGTGATCCAGTCGTCGTCTGATAAAATCAAATAGGCTACACATAAGATAATGACAACAGCAGTGCTTGCATGTGAAATTAGGCGCATTCGTTTAGTACTGAGATGTAAATTTGCAGACGCTCCCTAAAGAAGCATAGGCGAATATTAAATCTAAAACTAACTTTATCGCACTCCGTTAACACCATTGCGTTTTCGTTTTAAAACAGCATTTAGAATAAAAATGATCATCGTTTACACTGGCGTTAAACCTTGCCCTGAGTTTTCAAACTAAAACAGGGTCTGCAGCATTTTTAGAAGTTTTCGTTTGTGAGGGTGGAAAACGCTCTGATATGCGCGTAAAGTTATGCTTAAAACCAAAACGCACCTAGTGTAAGAAAGTTTTTCGCTGAACAGAGGAGGGAGAGGAGCGCAGCGGGAAAGACCGAGACACCTCGCGCTCGTGCGGCAGTCAGCTTCAGATACATAATATTTTTGTTTGCTACACGCAGGATGAGCACGTTCAACTCGGACACGCTGTTGGGCGTGGTAATAAACACCGTTACCATTCACGTGTCCATCTCGTGAAAAGCATTTTGGGGGCCCCTTATCTTTTGGGGGCCCAAGGCAGTTGCCTACCTTTGCCTAATGGCTAAGTCCGCCCCTGAATGAATCCCAAGCCTTACATGTTGACGTCAACATTAGCATATTCCCCGCCCACTTGTTGCATACCTCAGACCTGGGAAAACTAGATTTTTTTTGGTCTGAATGAAAATGCTAATTCGATGTTTGCCACTAGGTGCCACTTTTGGAGCATTAAAAGCTCATAAACACTAGTTTTAAATGGAATTGACCAATCACTGTAGATGTCTGGAAAAATGAATTGTTAAAGTAATTATTTGGGAGCAAATAAGGTAAAATAAAATGCATATTTTAAGAAAATGGAAGTGTTTTATGACCTTGCATAAATGTCCACCTGTTATTGGGGATGTACAAAACCAAAATATGAAACTTTAATAACCCATGATAGGGGCACTTTGAAATGTTATTTATTCTTGTGATGCAAAGCTGTATTTTCAGAATCTTCGCTCTAGGCTTCAGTGTCACATGATCCTTTAGAAATCACTCTGATCAATATGAATGTTGAAAACCGTTGTACTGCTTAATATTTTTGTGAAAACAAAAATTTTTATTTATTTTTTTTCAGGATTCTTTGATGAATAGAAGTTCAAATGAACAGTATTTATTTTAAATAGAAAATCTTTTGTAACATTATAAAAGTCTTTGACAGCAGACTTGAAAATATAAATGTAATGTTTATCGAAAAGT
Organism: Enteromius paludinosus; assembly: GCA_032361165.1. Lineage (NCBI taxonomy): Eukaryota > Metazoa > Chordata > Actinopteri > Cypriniformes > Cyprinidae > Enteromius > Enteromius paludinosus. Next base: position 2,107,655 of record JAUMHQ010000024.1, on the reverse strand, counting down.
GTGTGATTATTGCTTCGGTTGCTGAAGAGCTTGTAACTGGAAAGCTACTCTACCTCAAAAGAAACTATAGATGATGCCAATAACACTACTTTTAGTTTCCTTTTTTTTGATTGTCCTTCTTTTGGTACGCTTTGTTTGCATTACTGATGATGGGATCTGTTGTTAACTGCTGTTGTTTAGTCTTTTCTTTTTAGCCAAGCTTGAAATTGTTCTGACTTCTTTTTCCGTTCTTGATGGTAGATCCCCACAGACCGTACGATGGTTGTCGGGGGAGGAGACGCTTACAATCCACCAAAAGGGCCGTTGAGAAAACGCCGCCAGCGTTATGTGGAAAAGGACGGCAAGTGCAATGTCCACCATGGAAACGTGCGCGAAACCTACCGTTACCTGACAGACATCTTCACCACGCTCGTGGACTTAAAGTGGCGCTTCAATCTGCTGGTCTTCACGCTGGTCTACACCACCACCTGGGTGTTTTTTGGCTTCATTTGGTGGCTCATTGCCTACATCCGTGGAGACCTGGACCATGCTGATGACAACGAGTGGACACCATGTGTCAATAACCTCAATGGCTTCGTCTCGGCTTTCCTTTTTTCCATTGAGACAGAGACCACCATTGGTTATGGGTATCGTGTCATAACAGACAAATGCCCCGAGGGCATCATCTTGCTTCTGGTGCAGGCCATCTTGGGCTCCATCGTCAATGCTTTCATGGTGGGCTGCATGTTTGTGAAAATCTCGCAACCAAATAAACGCGCCGAAACGCTCATGTTTTCCCACACAGCTGTGATATCAGTGCGGGACAGCAAGTTGTGTTTGATGTTTCGCGTTGGTGACTTGCGTAACTCACACATAGTGGAGGCCTCGATCAGGGCAAAGCTCATCCGCTCTAAGCAGACCAAGGAAGGAGAGTTCATCCCTCTAAACCAGACGGACATTAACGTTGGCTTTGACACGGGGGACGATCGGCTCTTCCTGGTGTCGCCGCTGATCATTTGCCATGAGATCAACAAGAACAGCCCTTTCTGGGACATCTCTCAGGAGCAACTGGTGCGAGAAGAGTTTGAAATAGTGGTAATTCTGGAAGGAATGGTGGAGGCTACAGGTGAGAGTAGATGGAGAACGAGAGAGTGAGGGGAGAATGAGTGCTGGGAAATAACATAATTACACTGTAATGCAGGCCAAAACATCTCTCCGTTGACTGCCATTCAGCACGTGACATGCATTTTTGGTAAAATAATTGTAATAATATTAATTTTAGCAAACAAATTTACAAATATTTGTTTATTAATTAAGCGATATTATTAGGGTTGGGCGATGTCGACCATTTTGGCATGGTACGATGTCTAATGTGAAACATCGTGATGAACGATGACATCGTCGTCGCTGTAGCCGGGGGGGGTTAGTTGTAACTAAAACACCAAGCCCCGCCCCACGTCTGACAAAACAGTGTTTGTGCAAGCAGGTGAGAGAGGATTGAGCGCAGGAGTGACCATGCACGAGTGCTTGCACAAACACTGGATGACACATCAAGCACGCGCGAGGGTTTGATATGAGCTCGCGGGCCCGTTTCTTCGCATGTACATCTGTTTTCCTATCGCGGAAATCATTTACCGCGCTCGCCAGCATCAGTGGTGCGCTCACTTATTAATGGCATAGATTTGCCACCATAGATAAAGTGTGTTTTTCGCGAGCTAGTTGCTGCTGCTGCAGCGGGGCGGAGCATCGCGATGCTGGCTCAGCATTGTGATGTCTATCGGCCATCCGCGATGGCATGGTCTATCGACCTAACCCTAGATATTATAGTTAGCAAATTTTTATATTTATATCCTTGTATTTATGTTTATGTATATGGGTCAAAGACGTCAAGATGTCCACATCATAAGAAATTCACAAAAGCGATTTTATGTCCATAGGAAGAACATTACATTTAAATAAAGTGTCTACTTTTAGATACGTTTTTCGAAGAATAAATTGTCGAAATTTGGTTAAAATAATGTTACGTTGTCATTCAGTGTAATACAATATTTATGCAAAAATTCAAACAAAATGCTTATTCTGACTTTTTAACATTTTAAAATATATAAATAAATAAGGGAGCATATTGAATTGTACTGTGTTTTAATTTAGTCAAAATTCATACTTGACAAATGGGCAAAACCTGAGATAGTGGCAAATTTTAAAAATGTAAAATGCAATTGTTTAGTATTTGAGGTGAAAGTAGTTAATCTTTTAAAATGTCATAAATTTATTTTTGTTGTAAATATGCCTGACAAAACTGTTACATGGAATGACATTTTAGTGGGTGTTTAAAGCATTATAACACTTTTAAATTTAAACCTTTTTTTATTTGACCCATGTACATTTAGTTAAGTAAAAGAGATGAATAAAAAATTAACTGGAATACAATATAATTAAAAAACATTTTATAACATAACATTTCTAGTGTTCATAGTTGTACTTGATGAAAATTCATGTAATGAAATAACAAAAATTAAAACTAAAATAAAAATCTATCTATACCAGCGGTTCCCAACCCTGGTCCTCGCGGCCCCCTGCTCTGCTTATTTTGCATGTCTCTCTTTGTTAACACACCTGATTCTGATAATCAGCTCATTAGAAGAGAGCTCCGTGCATGAGCT
>JAUMHQ010000024.1:2089093-2104913 GCA_032361165.1 Enteromius paludinosus | reverse complement strand
TATATATATGAACAGTTCAGATGCAAAAGTGCTGTAATTTTCTTCCAAAATGTGCATTTTCATCAGGATCCTATGTGTAGTTTAAGTAATTTCACTTAAGTGGCAATTAATATATCACCATTTTAAGTGAAATAATTTAAAAACATAGGAGCCTGAAAAATATACAAGTTCTGCAAGAAACATTAAGCGATAAAGCTGCTGTTATTATGCTATTTCCTTTGGTGGGCATATGCTTAGTAGTATGTTTAGTGCTTACTAAAAACCTAATGTAGAAAGATTGTACACACTTTTAAGAGCTCGACCCTCTTTTTCTTTGACCTTCGCGTGAGAGCTCAACCTCCAGTAACTCACGCCATTACAAAAGTTAGGCCTGAGTTACAGATGTTTGATTGATCGCAAAAAAAAATAAGAGCATTTTAATTGCGTTTAGTGGTTTGCCTCTAATGATTCCAGCGGTCTATATATATATATGCGCTGTGTGAATATCTATATCTGCGGAGTTACTATAAATGGAGAGAAGCGGCTTGGTGGCGCTACTAAACTGAAAAGGGGGATGCTAGGTCTTTTTAATGCTTGCGAATATGTGTTTTGTGGTGCAGCCTTGTTCGATCTGATGAAATCTGTGTAAATAAGCACATAGTCATGCGTCACTCCTTTTGAAACGTGTTTCGTGGTTCTCATGGCAGCCCTCCGCTTTTGGTGTTTAAACATTGAAGCGTGGGGAGCTGCGTCAACCCAGCTCCTCCACAGAGTGGCTCTTCTGTATCCCCCCCTACACTTGAGCGTGGATGGAACAATCCTCATTGCAGGGTGTGGATCCAGTGCCAGAGAGGCTCGACAACAAGGAGTAATAACGGGCAAGCTGAGAGTGTGACTTAAGACTGGCTGGAAAAGAACGACTTTTCGGAGGAAAATAAATCGTGGAGAAGCTTTAGCGTTACGGTTGAGGGTCGGTATCCAAAAGCGGGAGTTACGACGGCAGACGAATCTGTGAAAGTGCACGCGGAAGCCCAACTAAACTGCACGGTGACAGCTCAGGATGGAAGTAACCACAAATTGTTTGCCGGCTGGTGTTTTTCACGAAAACACTCGCTGACGCTGTTTCTATGGTCGACGGAAAGTTGAAAATTGTCAGTAGCGAGCTAAACGGTCTCTGTTGTTCTTTGAGGCGACTTGACAGCGCACGGTTGGACAACAGCGAGACCATTATAATCCTAACTTTTGACTGAATTCTCACAGCTTGACCAGAGAAGGGGACGCTTGGATCGTTTGGACTTATTTCTGGATATCTTTTTTTTTTTTTTTAATTGCCAAGCACATTCACGCAACCCGAGCGTCTCTTTGCAGAACTGAAGAGGTTGTGCGATTGGAAGCGCGCTGTATTCGTTTGACGCGCGCGCTCTATGATCGAGACTAAATTCTATGCTCGCTCTCATTGTATTGTGAAAAAAAGCATCCTAGGGACATCGGCAAGTTTTTATTCCCCTCTCCAGTAGTTGTGCGGTTTTTTTGTGCCTGTAACTTGCACTTCAGCACTTTGACTCGTCGTAGTTGTTTGTGCATGCACGTGTTTGTTTTGATCCTGCTGCCCACGAAAACATTTATCACAAGCTATAGATTGTTGTCACCCGTGTCTTGAGCTCCTGGCTCCCTCCTCCCCTTTTTTTTGACTTGCCAGCGAATAAGGTCGCCTGTACACCTGCAGACTTGCCAGTTGCATTCAAGGGGGAAGGGTAACTCGTTTTTTTTCCCGAAAGGAAGTTACTGACACTTTATTTTTTATTTTTAACCTGGAGCTGCATTTTTTTGTTGATCTGGATTCAGATTATAACTGAGGAAAGTGGCAGCACAGCCATTGTTGACGAGCGCACCTGCCTTCTCTAACTAATTTAAGCTACTGTAGGATACCTAGACAGAATCTAAGAAACGCCTGCTATTTTTAGCGAGAGTGATGGGGTAAATGGTGTTGAAAATTGAGACCCCCACCCCCACCCTTAAGGCTACCAACACTTCCAGGTTTAGCTCTGGTTTCCTTGTCAGCTGCTGAATTATCTGGCTTGGAAAATTAAAGTGGGGGGTCCTGTCTCAACAAGGATCTCAGTCTTATCCCACTATTGTGAACAATTTATTCCAAAAGTTCTTGCTATTTTGTTCAATGGAATCCACACAGCATTGTGGGACAATGAATCTAGATAGAGTACAAGTAAAACAAACTTTAGTAACCAAATAAGCTCATCCCCGTTTAAACAGAGAAATATATCTATATGTGTGTGTGTTGCAGAGTATATATATATATATAGCTCTATAAAGTATATAAGACATACATAGTTTGAATATGTATATTTTTATGCCAAAAGTGAGCATTGTTGCCTGAAACCCAATCCATTGCCTTAGAATATTATAGTAATAAAGGGAATAGCAAGGACAGAACTGAAACGGTGTTTGAAATAACTTAAAGGTGCCTTTTTCGTTCATCAGTTTCTTCTGTCTGTCACTTCAGGATTTCGCAAGTAATTGAGAGATATTTTTGTGCTTAAATTTAAATCCTAATCTTTATAACTTGCCTTCACGGTTCACACTTGAGTTTAGTTACCATTGGATGTACCCTACCGGATTATTTACTGAAGTTATAGGCATGTGCGAAGGATTATTCTATACTTGATGTCAGCGACTTTTTCAGTACTTTTTGGGATCCCCAACAAACTCGATTAAAGTCATTCTTTGGATATCACGGGCCAACGCATAAGCATTTCAGATGGTGATCACTTCGTCTGTGGAGGAGAAGCCGCAGCCTTCTAACAGAATGGTCGCAAATTTGCCGACCGAATCCTGGATTGGCAGCCCAGATCAGAATCGCTTCTTACCCCAGTCACACCTGCTACGGAAGCCTGCAAGAAGTTAGTACAACCTCTCTTTGCATCTATAAAAATTTGCATCAGTTCACATGCTGTGCAAGAAGAGCGAACATGCATGGATGATGGGGGAAAAAATCGGTGTTCGCTCATACGTGATTTCATCCTATAGCAATAACGTTCTGTTGAAGTAAAACATAGAGACGATTGAATAATAAAGTCACATCCAGTTATTTGTCAAGCATTAGGTTCATATTTACCTTTGACCATTGGTAAATATTAGAAATCCCAGCTTAAATACAGTTTGTCCTTGACAGCATGAATCCAGTCAACAACACCAAAAACTGCATGGAATGTTGAGGGAAAAGCAAGCAAACTGTGGTGATGACAGGGCTTTGGAATTTGAGGAAGTACATTAGCTTTTAGCTGGGCTTTTGAAAACGTAAATACAGTTTGGTCAAAACATAGTCTGGTATGGTTGAAGTCATCAGTGCTTTTAATTGTCAGTGCAAGTAGTTAAGCCTTGGCAGGATGTGCACTTTTTTTTATATGATAAGCTACTAAAAATCAGTGCAATGCTATGCTTATTTATGAATTTTGGGTTCGCCAAGGTAAAAATCCCTTTTAGACCGGACATAAATTAAATGTTTCACACACTTCAGATACCCCTGCAGAACTGCACTCCTTTTCCCATAATTGTTTTAACATAACTTGTTTAAACAATCATGGGAATTGGCGCATTCTCGAACGGTTTCAGAGGCTGCTTGATCTTTGCGTCACTTCTGCGCGGTAATTTGTGCTGTGTGCTATGGGAGCTCTACGTGAGGTGTGAGCTCACAGTGATCGCTCTGTTGCTGGGAATCTTAGAGCTGCAGCAGAATGCTGTTCTGTAGACCAGCATGTACTGTATTGTGCACAACGTACGTCACAAATGAGCTTTTCTTGGTTTGTTAGTCATATTTTATGACTTTATGATAAAGATAAGCACGACTCTGACTTGTTTTGACACAAGAAAAGGCTGTTGTCATGGCAGATTATTTTTTATTTCTGCTTTTGTTCCACTGGTGGTGGTATCAGTTTGCTGTCTTGTCATTTTTTTTTTTTGGTTTCATTCTTTACATGGATTCAGTATTTCACAACATTGATGTTGTTGCGTTTGAGAACAAGGGCTTAGTTATCGTCTGGTAAACCATTTTTCTTACAAGAAAACAAACCATATTGAAAATGAAAGACCTACCTGTAAATGATATTTGGTTGATGAAACAAGATGGCAGTGGTACAGTGGTAATTAATATATTTGGAGTAAGGTGCAGTGATTATCCGCTCATTGTTTGGTTATATACTAATATACAGTGGCAGTTGGCTTGTTAGACATAGGTTCGTTTAGCCCAACCTTCGCTATTTGTCATCCCTCCCATTCTCTGTCAGTTCAGGATTGGAATTAAAGGACTCAATTATCCGTCAAGCATTAAGCTGCTTAATGCAGTTACGATATAATTGCTTAATTGGCCCATTTCAAGAAAGTTTCCAAACAAGTAATCTACAGACGCTGCAAAGTACTAACCCCACACCGCACAAATCTGGATTTAGCTTCAAACTCCAATGTCCATTTTATCTTCGAGCACAAAGTTGATGTCACCAACCATCCATAAACTGGTCCTTTGAGTCTTGTTATGGTAGTGATAAACGGGTTTGCACGAAAATACTCAAAACAAGAGTCCAAAAAGTCCAAAGTTTGCGATGAAAATTCATACACTTGTTGCACAGTAGACTTGATAAAGACTAAAAGGTGAAGAGAGCTGTTTTGCAGCCTTCCAATTGATGATTGTTTTTGCTTATTGTTGATGCAATTAATCAAAGATTTTGAGCAGAACCTGACTTGTTTGAGTGTCTAGACAGTTTTTGCATTTTCTGCTTTACATTTAATTTCTATCTGTGTATCCAGCTGAATTTTCTCCTGTTGCTATTTCTGTGCCCCCACCCCAGTCAGTGTGTAAAATGGCTTTTCAGAAGCCTGAGTAACTCTTTTAAAGATAGATATAACTGAAAGTAACCCATTGGGTTCAGGGAAAGCTGCATGAAGAATTCTGTTCTGTGGATGCACCTATATAAGACAAAGAAAAGAGCAGAGGCACAGCCCTGAATCGAGGTGCATATAGTTTGGACTGTGAAAGAGAGCGACACTCATAGCGTTCATACAAACAGCGCGTCCACTCCTTGCCCTTTGCCCCCATACCTCACGCTGCCTTTCATGTTTGTTTGCTCGCCGGTTTTCAGTCTAAAGGTGAAACGCATGATTTTGCCACATGTAATGCAGAATTGTTGTCTCTTGGGTAAATATAAAGTTTCATATAACAGAGAATATAGGATGTTGCTGCTCATATAGCATATTGATGTTGTTGTTTTTTCCCATTATAAAGAACCTTTTTATTGTTCCATGCATCTACAAAGGTTCTTCATGGGACCACAGATGCCAACAAAGAACCTATATTTTAGATTTAATAAGTTGAGTTCTTTTGGGTCTAACAATATGTATTTGAAAACATTTAGTCGTTTACCTCTGTGAAGTTACTTTTCCATAATTTTTTTTTGTGGCTTAATTATAACCACAAATAAATCTCTTCGGTGCTCTTACTATTCTAGTTGCAGTAAACTCACCTATACTAGTGCACGAGCCATTGTGGAAATATGTTTTCCTATAATTTTCATAAAATCTGTTGTTTCACATATTCAGAGGAAAAAGTGACAAATGCCCTTCATGCTCATTGGCTCCTCATCTCCCCGCCTCCTGCTGGATTAGTGGTGGGCCTGAATCAGAACAAAAACATGTTATTGTTCACCAGATGCACACACAGTGTACCTGCACATCCAGAGCGGCAATCCTACCCCATCCATCTACCCCACACCCACACCACATCACCACCTCTAGCTCAGCTTCATCAAATGCAACACATTAAACACTGAAGCAACTTTTCCTACTGATGTATCCCAATATCCCCATTTCTCCATTCTCACATACACTTTTGTTAAGGTATTTAGATTTCTCATTCAGTCTGTATTTGTGTCTCCTGACTCACCCTCACATCATCCTTGCTGTGCTCTTTCCAAGAAAGAAAGTAAACAACGCGAATAGGCCTACACTCCGTTTTAGCTCGCTCTGTCAACATCCACCTCCACTGGAGCAAGTGGCTCTTTACTCAAGGGTTGCTTGATTAGTGCTGGTCACTTTAGATTAGCCAGTCTGGTGTTAATGTGAGCTCGCAGTCGCCTTGAGCTGTGAAGGTGCAGTCTCACCGAGAGATCAGCACGTAAGCTCCTTAGAGTCCCGCGGATCGTGTTTAAAACTCAAGGATAAAGAGGGGTGGAGATTCAGCATTGTGCTTGACAGCAGTCGGCGTGCATCCGTTTACGACAAGCGGACTTAAAACTTAATGGTGATAGCGAGAAATGGTAATTTATTTAAAAAAAAATTATATTTATTTTTGATGCTTTTGCCTTTATTATGTCCGGACAGTATATGACAGAAAGCAAAGTTGGAGAGACTGGGAAAAGTCCTTGAGCAGGGATTCGAACTCGGGACAGCCCATAGCACAATGGCACTATATGTCGGAGTGATTAGATGATAACCATCTCTGATTTGCCAAAAAACTTGACTTCTGTAAAAATCTGTTGTCTGCGAGATGTTTTTGAAGCAAATGAAAAACCCTTATGAGCATTTGTGGGATACCAACTTTCAGACAGTAATGTGCTCGATTTAGTGTTGGCTGTTGCTGTGGACCGTCGTACCTCTATAGCTAATGATGTATTTTGAGGTGGGGGATTTATTTTATTTTATTTTATTTTTAATGCCCTGTGTGAGCTCTCAATTTTCTAGTGTCACTGTATGAGGCGTCCACCCAGATGGCTTTTTATTAATAGTGCGGAGTCCGACTCCGCTATGGGGGCCTGACTGTTTAAAGTACTCCGTGGTACTGTTTGGGATTTGGCCGCCAAGAAAGGTTGGACGGGGTTATATCGCATAGCACGGTGAGAGGTGCTGAACTTAGTGGAAAGGTTGAAAGTTTTGCAGAAACCCTACCGAGGATGGTGTCCTCTTGCAAATGAGGGAGTTCTGAGAATCAGAAGCGTAGAGGACCGGTGGGAGATTCTGGGAGGTGGCGGCACAAGATCATTTGGTCCTTAAATAAATAATCTTTCGTCAAACTTGAATTTGGGAAGACTTATGACCCCTAGCGCAATTGCATGCATGGTTCTTCCTCCCATGTTTTTTTTCCCCCAGTTAAATGTAGTGTAAAGTGATGAGTATATTTTAAATGACAGTTGTTTGTGCACATGAATGAGATTGCAAACTATCCCATTAAATCCTGGCAAATATGGCCCAGTCAGTAATGTCTGCCTAATTTTCTAAAGTTGCATTGTTTGGCGAAATTTCTATAGGAACCCACTCTATTTTAAATCCGTTGGGGGTGAAAGATGTCACACATGGTCAAGTTGGTAAATCAAATTCACTACACTGACCAACAGGAAACTGCTTGGATTAAAAATGACTTTTATGTGAGTTCTGCAATATTGACAAAAGATTATTTTCCTCCAAAATGTGACCCCGTATTAGTTCTTTCAGGTTCTGGTGAGATAGGAGATCCCATACCTGCTCTCAACTACCCGTAATATTGTTGGGCAGAGTTTCAGAGCTTCTGAAACCTGAAGTCCTCTAATGTGGGGCACGACATCCATGTAACCCTGCCATCTGCGGGCACGCAAGCACACGTTTGACAGGGGGCATGATGTGACGCACACATCCTTGCTGTATTCACCTCTATGTACTGTATGTCTACAATGTCCAACAACTTGTTGCTTCATACTAAGGTCAAGTTTTCCCTCCTGCTTTGGATGCTTGAATTTATGATGCACAGTAATTACGGAGCCTCTGGAGTGGCCGCTTACGGTGGTCGTTTAACAAGTTTTTCTTTTTTCAGAAAAGTTGCGGATAATACCCAGAGTTTCCTCCCTGTCCTCTTTTCCCTTCGTGCCAATCATGGTGTGTCCAACTTTGGCTCAGTAGCACCAGCGTTCCCATTACCCTAACAGGGAATAAGATAGGGGGTCAGTACGGACATGGGAAGGGTGAGGTGGGAGTGATGGGGAGGGCTGTTCAGCTGTTCGCATGCACACACTACCATCCTCTTCCTGTGCCTTAGAGACAGGGAGTAGGCTGGTCTGTTGCTATGGCGACATTGTGATTGGCAGCTGGCAGCTGTGTTTGGTCAGCTGTGGGGATGTGGAATGAGTTTGGGGGGGGGGGGTCTTTGCATGGTTAATTGCAGTGGATGATTACTTCATACACCACCTGATATATTTAACCGCTCCGATGTGACACTTGCGTATGTGACAATAAATTCTACCCAGGCACCTGTGTGTCTATTGAAGAGCATGTGTCTGTCCTGTTATATTTTATTAATATTCGCTCCCTTTGGGATTGCGTTTATGTGAGCGCTATGGCCAGATCAGCGTAGATTGAGACCGCGAAAGGGGGAAAAAGAAGAGAGGTAACAGGCAGGGAAAGGGAGGGCGAGAGCGGCTTTGTGGGAAGGGTTGCTGATACAGCACAAGCTACCAGGTTTATTTATAGAGACCTCGCCGCCCAGCCCTTGGATACCAGCAGCCAATCGGGAAGGAGAGAGGGAGGGGGCCTCTGCCAATCAGAGCGGAGGAAGGGGGGTGTCACACTCAGGAAGTTCTCAATGTGTTCATTTCAGCATTTAAAGGCACAGTGTGACATTTTACTGGTGCTCAGCAGATCGCGCTCTTTTAGTCATCGCTTCCCCTCTTAAGACGAGGAGGAGGAAATTAATTGATATAAATAAAAGCGGGGAGTTATAAAAGCAAATCTAAAAAAGTCGTTTTGTGATATGAATTGAAAATGTTTTGCAGTGCTGGGCTTTGATTGAGTTGTCTTGTCATTTGCAACAGGGTCTGAGCAAATAGAAAACAGTTGGAGATGAGTCACATGTATATCCAGGCAGGTTTCCTGTCAGTGAGTTGGTGCTGGGACTCCTCCTATGGGCATGTAACAGCAATGCTTGCTCTCACTCCCTGGGATTGATGGTGGTCAGATGTGTCGTTTTGCACTTTGTTTAAGCTATGGCCATTGATCGGCTGGCTATTTCAAGTTGTAATGTGTCATTGATAAATTTCACCCCCATTACTCCTCACCTGTCAGCCCCTGAAAGCAGCAATAAAAGCATTCACTGTGGAATATCTCATCCATTTCATAACCCCCCGTTAGACGTTCACATCCCTCCTTCCGCACTCAGCAATCTTACTTAATTACTGTACTCTCTGCACGTTCTCGCCTCTTTCCCGAGATGTCCGTTACTTCCTTTGTGCATTATGAATGTTCAGTGTGCTAGTGGATTATTATTGTGTGGAAAAAAATAAAATAAAATTATTGCATCCTGCGGTTAAAATTTCAGTCCATCAAATTTGGGACAGCATTAATTCTTTATAAGCCTGTAGTTTAGTGCTCCGTTAGTCCCTTGGTCTTTTGTACAAATAACTAGCTCCAAAAACTTCTCTGGCCTACATCGTGTGTGTGGTTTTATGTTAATTATATGAACTTCATATACATAGGTTTTATGCTCTGGTCTCAGATTTCTTGGTTGGGTGCTCAATATTAATTTACAACTCATTCTCATTAAATAAATTGCTATACTCCCATTTAAATGTTGATATTATTTAATATTATTCAATGTAGATTTTCTCTTATATCATGTATATAATACAATATGTGCATATAAGTACATACATACAGTATTACACCAAAAAAAATCTAGTCACCTCCAAAGTAAAATGTCAGGGCACATTACAGAGAAAATTGTGGTTGGTTATTATTAAACTAATGCTTAAAACAATGCTGCAAAGGCATTGTGGCCCTACAAAAATATCTAAAATATGCAAAGTATATTTTCTCTAAATTGAGTTTAAAATATGACGTTTACACCACGTTTCACCTATATGTTAAGCATTATAGCAGGCAACCTAATGTGCAGCCTTTATTTGAAAGTAATAGCTGCAGCATATTCTTGGCCAACGAGTGGCAGCACAGGACCATGGATAGCTCTGCTTGCCTCCCAGTCACTCCCATCATCCACAGAGATTTTGGTTTGCAATGTCATACGGCAGTTTTTCTTTGTTCCATCGGTTTGGCAGTCACATACAGTACAGTGATTTTCTGGCGTTTGCATATTGTCCGCCCGTAGCTGTCGGAAAAACACATGCTGCTCATAAAGTTGAGAGAATTATTCAGATTTGGAAACCATTCTCAGGTCTTTGAAGGTGTATAGCAGTGTATTCCCACCTCCAACGCATGCTTGTCATGCTGACCTGAGGAACGGTGCTGTAATTTCTCAGCCAAAATGAACTGGAGCTTCTTGAGAGGATAACCGTTCATTCTTTTCACTATTCCGTCTGATTGTAGGAGATTTCAAAGATCTCTTAGCTGAAGGCTCTGAAAATGCTTTCAGTTTGACTTCCAATATGGTGTGTGTGTGTGAGTGAGGATGCGTGTTCATATTTCTACTTCCCCCTGCAGTGCAGTGTTTCTCCCCACACCCATGTCAGTATTTGCTTGGCGTGTGTGATGCACTTTAGCAATGTGTCTTCTGAAACCTCTCTCGTTTTTTTTCCCTTTTCTCTATGAAGGTGGAAGCAGCTCAGGATGCAAGCCCCCCTCCTCTACCCTCTGCCAGCCTGCCGCCTTGGGCTTCTCCCCCGCTGAGCCAACCATGTCGAGCCAGCACAGCCACCCCTCCTTCGGTAACATCCACTCCATGGCCGACCAGCAGCAGGTACCAGAAACATGCTTCCTTGAAATTCAATCCTAATATAACCCATATGCAAAGCATCCATGTTATTAGTGTGGTTGGATTTTTCTTTTTTAATTGCATTCGTATAAATCAGCACAATTACTTTGATAAATTGCAATTGCACACCCTGTGTGTTTAAAAACATGCTGAGAAAGGCCTCAAATGGCAATGAAATTGTGACTACATTGACTACTAAATCAGTGCATAAGAATTGACTACAGTCAGTATTGGATTTTATTTCAATAAAATTGCCTGTTACTGACCTGCAGTCCACAGTTACATTATGCATTTGAGTTTATCTATCTGCCTGAGGTAGAGTAATGGGTTGTTTACCCAGAAAGGTTCTTATATTCTGTAGTGTATCATTACTGGTCTATGTATACATCCATATTGACGTCATTAGCTGTTGCATCACTATTGCATGTAGGCTGGAGAATCCCTGGTTACAGTTTTCTTGTACAGTTCAGGCAGAAGTTAATTTTATTTATAATGAATGACACTAAATGGATGCATTAAATGAATAGCTCTATTTGAATGTTATAGTTTTTATTTGATTATTTATTATATATATGCATGTCCTTTAACCTTGTGATTTTTGTTATGGTGGTTTCTCAGTTGCCCCTCTTTTTTTATAACCGTTGTCTCTCTTCCCTCCCCCCCAGGTGCTGTCAGATATGACCATCCTGCAGAGGAGGATTCCCCCGAGTTTTCGAGATCCCGCCAGCGCCCCGCTACGAAAACTCTCAGTCGATCTCATCAAGACATACAAGCACATCAATGAGGTAAGCCAGCACAGGTCTTTTCATATTTACACTCACAAAAAGGCCAGTGATTAACAAAGTAGAAACTGAGGTGCAAGCGTTAAGTCTTTTGCTTGCTTTCAGGTGTATTACACAAAGAAGAAACGGCGAGCCCAGCAGGTTCCCCCCGAAGACTCTAGCACCAAAAAAGAGCGCAAGGTGTACAACGACGGCTACGACGATGACAACTATGACTACATTGTGAAGAACGGGGAGAAGTGGCTGGACCGCTACGAGATCGACTCACTTATTGGCAAGGGCTCCTTCGGACAGGTCAGTATAACTCGGAAAATGAGAAGAGAGTTGTCTAAGGCTGTGCAATTTGGTCAAACATCTCATTACAGATCAATATAGACAGGAAGTGAAGTGGAAAAGAGAGAGGCGGCGGGATCGGGAAAGGCAGAATTTAAAGCTCTGTGTACCAAAACTCGAATGCATTTGTGAAATATTAAATTTTATGCATGAAATGCATCAACACTGTCATTTATTGTTGTAAAACTATAACGTCGTTGTATGTGTGTAGGTGGTGAAAGCCTATGACCACCACGAGCAGGAGTGGGTGGCCATCAAGATCATCAAGAACAAGAAAGCCTTCCTGAACCAGGCCCAAATTGAGCTGCGGCTTCTTGAGCTCATGAACAAACACGACACTGAGATGAAGTACTACATAGGTAAAACCAGAAGTATAATAAATTATCTGGATCTTGTGGATATCTAGTTGACTTGCTTTTGCCAACTGCCACCAAGGTGCCCCACTAATACATCTTTTCAATCTTATTCTTGTTTCCTCAGTCCACTTAAAGAGGCACTTCATGTTCCGTAACCACCTGTGCCTGGTGTTCGAGCTTCTCTCCTACAACCTGTACGACCTCCTGCGTAACACCAACTTCCGCGGCGTCTCGCTCAACCTGACGCGCAAGTTCGCTCAGCAGCTGTGCACGGCGCTGCTCTTCCTGGCCACGCCCGAGCTCAGCATCATCCACTGCGACCTCAAGCCTGAAAACATCCTCCTTTGCAATCCCAAGCGCAGTGCCATCAAGATTGTGGACTTTGGCAGTTCCTGCCAGCTAGGACAGAGGGTGAGATGGCGTCTCAGGCCCGTTGGAGTCGTTGTTTGATAACGGCAGGCTGATATGAGGTCACGCCCAGTATTAATTAGCGCACTTGCATTTAAACGAACAAAACTGGCGTGCATTGGAGAACAATTAATGGTTAAATGCATCTGTAGGAGAGAAGAAAACGCAGCAGTCTTAGTTGATGGGATGTGCATTCAGAGCACATTCTGAAGGACTTTCCCACAGCTGAAATGGATTTTGCTGCTTGAGATTCGTAGTGGCAGTGCTGCAACCTTCTAAACTCGTAGATTTTGCTGACCTCTAGTGGAGAACAGTGTAAACGTACTATGGGAGCACAGTCTGCTTGGTAGAAACTTGTGCAATGCTTTCTTTGTGCATGTCATTCATTACTGTCTTCTTTCCGTATTAGATTTACCAGTACATCCAGAGCCGGTTTTACCGCTCTCCAGAGGTGTTGCTGGGCATGCCGTATGACCTGGCTATAGACATGTGGTCCCTGGGCTGTATTCTGGTGGAGATGCACACGGGCGAACCGCTTTTCAGCGGCTCAAATGAGGTACGGCTCGGGGATTAGTCACACAATGACTGTGCAAAGCTTGTTGACGTACTATGTACGTCTTTTGACGTTCATCCACTTGTATGAATTGCTCTTTAACAGGCGTACAAATAGGATATATTATTCTCTGCCTTGTCAGCCTTTATGCATTATTAAAATATTATTATTATTTTAAAGACATGGGCAGATACAGTTGCTACTGTAAATATTAAAATTGGGAAATGCTCCAACTTATTCTGATTGGTCCATCATTTAGTTTTCGATAATTAAAATAAAAATTAAATAAATCGATAAATACAATTCTAAATTTAAATGCATAATATAAAATAAGATAAATAAACACTGGACTGGACACAAGATCCAGTGTATACACATTTTAGTCTACTCCTTAAAGGGAGAGTTCATTCTGTCATTAAATGCTCAACCTCTTGTTTTCCAAACCTATAAGACCTTTGTTCATCTTCAGAACACGAATAACATTTTTTTTTTTTTTTCCGAGAGCTTTCTGACCCATCATAGATAGCAACACAACTGAAATATTCAAGTCCCAGAAAGGAAGTAAGGACATCATTAACATAGTCCATGTGACATCAGTGGTTCAACTTTAATGTTATGAAGCTATAAGAATACCTTTTGTGCGCAAAGAAACAAAAATAAGACTTTATTCAGCAATGTAATGAGTATGGATCTTACAGGCTTGAAATGACTTGAGGGTGAGTAATTAATGGCAGAGGTTTTATTTTTATCCCTTTTAATGCATTTCAAAATGTATTGATCTGTTATATGTATGATATCTAATGAACTATAATAATAGTATACTTGCCATAATGTCAGCTGCAACAAAGTCCATATGGATCTTACACTAATGCTGTACTGTTTCCTTCTCAGGTGGACCAGATGAATAAAATAGTGGAGGTGCTGGGGGTCCCGCCCAACCATATGCTGGATCAGGCCCCTAAAGCACGCAAGTACTTCGACAAGCTGTCCGACGGCCTGTGGACCGTCAAGAAGAACAAGGACATTAAGAAGGTACTTTATCCTTCGGCCTCCGTGAGTAAAACTCTGCTTCTACTTAACTTTCGCCCTCCTCCCAAAGAACCCACCCCCCACCCCTCACCGTCACCTTCTCTGCATCTACGCTCACCTTATCCTCAGGGAGAGGGGAAGAGAGAAAACTGGGGCTAAAATGGAGGAGGGGTGGTGATGAAAAAGGTTGGGGATGGAATTGAAGCAAGGCTAATGTGCACTAGTGAACCTCCTCCTCTCTCCGCTGACCCGCCTCTGATTACAGAGGCATGAGGTCAATCAAAACCCCAACCTACAGCATCTGTTCTCCTCATCATTGCCATCATCACAGTCATTTTAACAGCCATCCTCATTCTGTCTCTTAAGATGCTAGGTAGAAAAAGACTTGTTGTGCTTATAGTACAGTATACATCAAGATAACGTAAAAGGCCAAAAATTTGTGGAAATCCATTTTTAAATATATACAACAGCATACACGGAGAACGTATAATCCTAGAAACTGAACCACCTAGTGGTTTTGAAGTTAAATCATTTAGTATGCATCTGGATTGGGTGTCCAGATACTTATATCTATCCACTACTGTTTAAATTTTGGGGGTCAGTATGAATTTTCTGTGAAAAAAAAAAAAAAAATACATTAAAAATACCAACATTAATACACTAAAGTGAGAGTGGAAGAACAAAAGATTTACATTTTTTTAATGAGCTTTTTATTCATCCTCCCCAGAAATATTAAGCAGCACAACATTGATAATAGAAATGTTTCTTGAGCTCCAAGTAAGTATAATAGAATATTATTGGTCCAGAATAAAGACTGGCGTAAATGGCTTTTAAAAGTTATACTAAATTTTAAATAAGATATGTTCAAAATTGATAATAAATAATAAATAGAGCATTGTTGTAAAGTGCTGCTAAAATAGCAATAAAGATTTAAAATATAGACGTTGCATGAAAAGCATCGCTATATATTGATATGTATTGCATTGGTAGAGCCCGTAGCAGCTTTTAGTCTACTCAGTGGCACACATTGGGTCACAGGTTAAGTGAGTGCAGTCAGTAGCTCGAATGACCCTGTTTCCAGTGAAGATAAGTGAAAGTAGCGTCAGGTTAAGACTGCAGAAAGTGTGTGTTTGTGCGTATGCGATTGCAGATTAAGATGCAAAGGTGATAGCAGGTAGAGGGTAAAAGTCTGGATGAGGTCCTAATACGCTTTGTTTTACAGGATTAATGTCTAGCACTTACTGCCAACTCATCCAGAGACTTACCTCAGATGCTCCAGCATGCATTTTGTGCTTCTGTATGTACAATACAGGAAACATTTGAAAAGTTTAGTACTCTTTTACAGTAGAGGTGCTGGAACATTTAGGTCTTTTTATAGTATTTATGGACTATGATGCAGTGTAAAATGGCGCAGATGAGGGTCAGTGTCATAGGGTCTGTATGGTGTACATGACAGGGCTCAACAATAAGGGCTTTTTATTTCTGGCCACAAGGTCTCTTTACTTAACCTGACAACACCTGTCTCATTGGCTTCAGCACAAACATTTTGTGTCACAAAAATGTTTACATTAAAAGTGCCATAGAATGGAAAACTGAATTGACCTTGGCATGGTTGAATAATAACAGTTCAGTACATGGACATAAC
>JAUMHQ010000024.1:2055147-2069680 GCA_032361165.1 Enteromius paludinosus | reverse complement strand
GAGCTGCTGTTAACTTGTGATTTCTGAGGCTGGTGACTCAGATGAACTTGTCTTCAGAAGCAGAGGTTACTCTTGGTGTTACCTTATGTGTGCAAGTTTCGTTGTAGCACTTGATGGTATTTGTGGCTCCACTTGGGGACACAATTAAATTTTTTGCAATTTTCCAGACTGACTGACCTTCAGTTCTTAAAGGAATGATGGCCACTCGTTTTTCTTTAGTTAGCTGATCAAGAAGATGAATTTTAACAGTTGTCCAATAGGGCTGTTCGCTGTGTAGTAACCTGACTTCTGCACAACACAACCCCATTGGTAAAGCAAGAAATTCCACTAATTAACCCTGATGTGAGGCACACCTGTGAAGTGAAAACCATTTCAGGTGACTACCTCTTGAAGCTCATCGAGAGAATGCCAAGAGTGTTAAGTACATAACTCCACATGTGTTCATTCATAGTTTTGATGCCTTCAGTGAGAATCTAATGCTCATGAAAATAAAGAAAACACATTGAATGAGAAGGTGTGTCCAAACCTTTGGCCTATACTGTATATATATATATATATAATTTTTAATGATTATTATTTCATTTATATTTTGCTACAAAACTTGAGTTGGATTAATCACATGTTTCTGTTGTGTGGAGTTGAATTGCACCTCATTAAATCTCCTCCTAAAACAAATCGTAAATTCAGCACAACCCTAACAAAGTATTTGCACTCTTACAATATGAAGTTGCATCACAGGCAGATCTTAAAAGTACATAAATTGATCTATATAGATGGTTTCAATGACAACAACACAAACATAGTTACTGCGCACACATGCTTTTGTGGCCCTAACTTAATTTACAGTAGACATCCAAACAGAATCAATAACAACAGCAAAGCCCCTTATTTTTTTGATAACAAGTGAAATGTGCTCACTGCGTAAATCAGATGGATTTATTAAAAATGCAAACTCATTCTTTGCCAGCAAGAGGTGCTTTAAGCACGAGAAACGAGAGGTTTCCCCAAAAACAGCTGTAGACAAAGCAGCTCTGAGCTTACAAACGCTGCCTAATGTGCTAGATGAAATGAAAATGAAATTTTTTCATGATATAAAAACACCCACACCTCGGTTTAATTTTTAAACGTGCATTACGTGCTCATGTTTATTCATCGAAGCCTTTTGGAAAACCGGTCGGATTTTATATCGTGGCAGGTCGCCACAAATAAATCAATGTTTGGGAATCACAAATCCCACAGCACAATAATCTGAGACCAACTTCATTACTCATTATTAGCTGCGTTTGTAACAAACACAGACTGGAAGTTACCTCAGGTCCAGGTGCATGCGCCCGATGAAACCGTCTATAGCTGTTGACAGATAACATCTGTGAGTAAGTGTGTGTGTGTGTGTCTGCTTCATTGTTATCTTACAGTGGTCTCCGGTGCTGCCAAGAGCAGCTCTTCATAATAAAGAAGCTGATCTACTTCAAAGCAATCACCAGGCCTCTCCACCAGCTGGATCAGAGCCTGTCTGATGTTCTCCTCACTCTCCTGCCTCTGTCGGGCCTGCTTCAGACAGTCATAGACCTTCAGAAACAGCTCCTCTCCTAGCTTTCGGCACACCGACCTAAAAATCAATATTTAAATAATAGTTAAAATAATCCAGTTTACATTTATGAAGAACTTGCAAGTCCCAAAACCCAAATGCATGGAGATTTCTCAAATCCATATTCTACACGTTTCCCACAGCATTCCGTCTCTCAAAACTGTGGGACAAGTTGATGCATCCAAGCGGGACCTCCCGTAAAAAAACGGACAGGTGTTGGGTATGCGATCAGGCACCGTGAATCACGTCCTCTTCTCAATGTCAATGTGATCTTTACCAGCACCTTTGGACCCCTCTGCAAGAACAGAACAGTCCATCACACACAACATGCATAATGTGAAATACATCCACAGCCGACAAACCAAAAATAGAACGTCTTTCCTTTTCCTTCAAACTGAGTTAAAAATATGTAATGCCTTTGTGAATATGTCCATTTAGTGTGAGACAGTGAGATATCTCAATGATTTATGAATTGATGTAAGTGTTGACCAGAATGGAAATTCTTTCTCAAAAACTGACAATATAGAGATAGAGACAGTATAGCAGTAATGGTTCAACCGAACTCAACAGTGAAGGTCAGATAACAGAAGGAAAGATAATTAGCTCCATCTTGGTACATCAGGAATTAATAATTGTCATTCTTGTGAGGGATAAAGCTATGGAAACAGATTTCCTCTTGTCTAGGGAACTAAATTGATTTGGATTTTCCAAGAAGGGGCACTTTCATTGTTCTGGACAACGTAACATTTGTGACTCAAAGTGTGAAAAGCTGAGAGTGAATGATGGATGCTGGCTGCAGAATAGCTCAGAGGTTTCTGCTGCCATTTCATCTGAGAGGGTTTGGGTTCGTTTCACTCAGTAGCCTAAAGTCAAAGTAATGGTATCAGCTAGAGGATGTAGAAAGAACAAGGAAAGAAAGAGACAGCTGGAAGAGATGAACAATATCACCCTTAAAAAGCCAATTATAGGAAACACAAGGGGTCCAGAAGATGTAGAGTCTTTCTTTTTTTGTCAGTCCATGTGTATACAGAACTACAGGAGTAGCATCTTTAGTCATTAATGCCTTGCACTAATAATTGTAAAGGAATTATATGGTATCACTTTTTGATTCTGGTCCCTTTGTGAAGTCAAATACTTTACATAACATCCTAATCTATACTGTCTTGGTTTTATTGCTAAAACACAAGTCTTTTGACAGTATAAAGAACTGGGATGATTTTGCTTTTTAACCACCAACACAAACATAAAATAAAATACAAATAAATCTCAAACTCGTTTAACAAGTACATTGATCTGTATGATTCAGCTGTGCATATATAAAGAAATAAATGACTAGTGCTGTTGTTTTTTGAGACAAGCAACCAAGGGCATAACACATCAAATTATGATAGCATGAAAGACTTAGTTTGACTAAATCGATGAACCCACCGTAGCCTTGAAAGTTTGGTATGTGCACTGAACAAAAATGTTTTTCACACAGAAGTTGCACAAACACAAAGAAAAGTCAAGTAACACAAAATGACATTATGAAGTATAAAAATGTTGTATTGTTTTTCTAGTAAAACATACTCCAATATCTATCTGGAGCAAATGTTATGGGCGTTATATACACTTAATATTAAATGGGATTAAAAAGTCTAAACACACTGAAATCGTGGGATTCAAATCAAATCAAAATATGGAAATAAACATTTTACATTTTAAAAAGTAAATAAAAACAGGGATGTACAAAATACTTTTCACTCACATATTTATGCTGACAATGTCATCTATAGTGAAATGTATTAAAACAGAAGCTAGTCATCTCAGACTTTTGGACCCCACTGTATTTTGTTTAAACAACACCACCTACCACGACAAGGAGAAGAGATGAATATGGGAAAATAAATTTTGGTTATATTTGGTCCTGCCAGGCTCAAATCAACATCCTTCAAACTGCGTCTAAGTCAAACTATGTTAAGTCCCACAGTACACTTTCAAATCTTTCTCTTCATGCCCATAAGAAGAAAAAATGAACCCTTCTGAAATATGTGACTTTTAATTTTCTTTTTTTTTTATCTGTATCACAACACACAGTCATTTCCTACGACAGATAAAACAATTTTAATGGAAAAGACACCCCCTGTTGACAGTGTTATTGAAAATTTGATAGCATTTTTTTCTGCCCAAAGTTTTGTTTCCAGCTTAACTTGGCACTCAAGGGCATGAGTGATATTATAAAAACAAGTTGTACAACTCTGCAAAACAAGGCACAGAGGGCATCATTAAAGAAATCAAAAGACAGTCAGTACTTATGAACTTATAATTCTAGATTGACTAGGGTATTGCTAATAAAAAATTAGGAAACGAAAGGCACTGTCTAATACAAGATAACAAAGCAAAGGTGAGAGATTGAGAGGGGAACAGCAGCAGGTAGATATGAGGAGAGGGGGTGTTGAGAGGCATGCATAATTGAATAAGAGGGAAATGGCCAAAAATGAGTCATTTTTTGCAGTTGTTAGTCCATTTTTGCATATCTCTTGATGATCAGATTTCAGAAAGTCACTATAAAACTACAGGAGCAGCATTAGAGAGAACCACAACCACCAGATCCAAATGAAATATGTACACTTTCCTTCCTGATTGTGATGGGAAATCTATATTCTAAATTCATCTCAAACCTCGCTGATGCTTTTGTGCCTTAATTAGAGCAAATCCTCACATCCACCATCCAGTGGCCTTCCAGTCTTCCCAGCTGAATGAAAACCTTTAGGGAGGAACAACGTCCAATTAATGTCATTGCTGCTGATTCTGGGTGGGCCTGGTTATGACATAAATCATCTGTGCCAACTTTCTTCTGAGTCAGACTTGTAAAAAGAAAAAAAAAAACCTGAAGCCACGAGCCCAAAGAGGACCAATACAGTCATTACAGAGAGAAAGGAACACGGAGTTAGAGAAATGCTGAACTAATTAGCATGTGAATAGTAGATTTAGTGATGATGAGCTGATAGAGTCAGGATTTTTGCATTACTTCAGTTAGAATCTAGATTGGATTTCCGAGTCCATTCGACAAAATAGATGCCATTTCTGTCCTTTGTAAACAAATGTGTTAATGACAGTGCTGTTATTGCTAACTTAAACAATGTTAACTGCAATTAACTAACACAATTAATTTTTGTGAATTGAAATAAAATAAAAAAATATATGAATGAAAATGGTAAATTTAATGAAATATACTATATATATATACAGACAGAGAGAGAGAAAGAGAGAGAGAGAGAGAATACAGTATAATAAATTAAAATATAATATAAAAAATATAAAATGTAAAAATATATACAGTAAATGTTAAACTTATTGAAACATATAAATTAAATATATAGTGAGGTCAATAAGTATTTGATCACCCTGTGATTTTGAGTTCTCTTACTTGGTCTACAAGTTTCAGCATAGGTGCATTTCCACTGTGAGAGAGTAATTCCCAAATAAATTGTTAAAAAAAAAATATAACACAATGTGATTTCAGGACTTTTCTTTTTAGATTTTTTTTATTCTGTCATTCACAGTAGAAATGCACCTATGCTGAAAATTGTAGACCCCTCCATGATTTCTACTGTAAGTAAGAGAACTTGCAAAATCACAGGGTGATCAAATACTTATTGACCTCACTGTATATTAAAATGAAAAAACAAAAATAGAACAAAAAATATTAAAATAAAAGACAACTGAATTTTTTAAATACATACTAGTGTGTGTAAATCTATATCTATGTTCATCTATACTGAATAAACTAAAGTAAATTACTATTTTCTATAATTTATTTAAATCATCTTTTTAAGTAATGAAAAATAAATAAATCTTCATATCTTTTTTTAATCAAATCTGTTAGTTATGTTTGCCAAAATAGAGCAAAAAAGGTCAATCCAACTGATCAAAATTAAAAAATACAATTTTTAGAAATATAAGATATTGTAATATTATATCTGAGATCTTGTATTGCCATGAGACTGTAGAAACATTACCTTTTCCCGTTACCTTTCTGCTAACACAGTTTAACCATTTCAATAAAAATATATTCATATAATGTTCAATATAGTACAGAAATTGATTTTAAACACCATAAACTGACAAAACATCCATTTCACGGACTGCTCCTCCACTATAACTTTGCCATCCGCACTGTTTTCCAGTAGGATACCTGTTGTCACTACTTCTCATTAGTTCGGTTTATTGCTGTCTTAACAAGATGTAACAGGTCACCCGAGAGTGTTGACTGTCAACAGGAAAAGTTATGCCTCGAGGCTGACAGCAGTCATATCATACAGGTGTCAGGCCTGATGATCAGCTGACAGCTGCTGATGCTGAGGAATGGCAGGGCTGTGGTGGCATCAGCTCCAGCTTCAGTGAGCGCAATCCTCCAGCCTGCTCAATCCTCTGCAGTAATGGGGAGCGGGATGTGAGCGTGTGCGGTCTGGGATTAAATCGATTGTGCCCCCCCCCTGCCCACTTCAGCGTGAGGTAATTGCTGTCTCCCTTCTTTCCACGCTCCCTTGGAGTTTGACTGTGACTCTGAAAGTTTGAGGGCTCCAGCATGGTGAAACGGAGAGAGTAAATTATTTGATTTTATGAACTGCTTGGAATTTGCGTATGAAGGTTATGGCAAATGTCATTAACTCAGTTATAATTAATAGTGCACTCTATAGGGTAAGTAAGATGATCAATCAATAAATAAAAATGGTAAATATTATTACAATTTGAAATATGTATTATTATTAAGTATATTGGCATGTATATTATTATATGTATTAGGTTATTTTATTTAATATTATATGTGTAATATATTTATTTAAAATGTAATTTTACATTTATAATATAAATATATATATAATAATATATATATATAATATAATATAAATTATATTTTATAAAATAAAATAATTTACAAAGCTATTTATATTATAAATATCACAAAATAACACAAATATCAAAAAAGTCATGAAATTAAAGAAACTATTGCTCATAAAAACAGTCGTACTGTGACATATCTAAATCGAGTTGCATTATAAACGTCCTTTTCTTATGAAGGAGAAAGCTACGTACGCTAGTTGTAAAGTTTAAGACAATGTAAACGGAGAGCAATCAGACCGCTCTGTTATTATGACTCATGAATTTGTCAAGAAGCCAGGAATAAAGTCAATTATAACTGAGCGGCCTTTGAGATCACAACGATCAGCCCTCTTCAACGCTGTTGTCTCTAAGTCAATTTCAGACAGTGCTTTCATATAAGAGAGGCGTTCCTGTCTAAGTTGACAAACTTGCTAACGCATACACACACACATAAGCCCACTCATATGCACGTACGCAGTCCATTTCCAGCTGATTAGTGGTGGTAATCAAGGCTGAGCTGCAATCAGCCCCCACTCCCAGCATGATAAACACAGCCCTCCGCCCGCCCCTCCACTTCCTGGCCAACTCCAGGCTCTTTCCTCAGCAATCACCACTCGCCATCCTTCAACAGAGAGCTCCCAAAACCCTGGGAATCTCCTCAACAACAAAAGCATAATGACTTTCAAGCATCTACTGCTCTGGGCCATTACTTCGACAACGCAGACATTTCTCAACGGTACCGGTTCTCTGTGCTCGCTCTGATAAAAGAGGGCCGATATCTCAGTGAATGTGCACTTCTTACCGCAGCTTTGATCAACTATTTTTTAGAAGCTTAATGAGCTGCAGTCAACAAAAGAAGTCCTACATAACAATCAACAGAACGTTAACAAGACAACTGGTGAAGGTAAAGGAGTGTTCATCAAACGATCATCAAACAGCATCATCTTTTGTTTTCAGATATGCCCTTACGTGCTGTCCTTGAGATATCATCCAAAAGCACATACTGTATAATGTACAGGAATCTAAAGAGCACAATGAAAGAGTTTTTACTGTCAGAAGGGCTGACTCAAGCTGACTTCTTAGAGGAAGAGCATGCTGGTCTTCATCTGAGAGGGGTTGATGGGTTCAATTCTTGTGCCTGACAAGAGACTTTTAGAGGATTGATACAGGCATGCATCTTTAAGAGGCATTAGCCCAGAATATGATTAAAAGCATCCGTTGCTTTCGAGGTCAAGATTTTGACATGAAACATTTACAGAAATGAAATTAATCACATATGCGGCGACAGGATAATAGTTAGTCTGAGGACATCTGGTGATGCTGATGACCCAGTATCATGTGTCCTTGGACAAGGTGGGATGACCAAGAAGTTTGGCTTTAGATTCTTCAGTGAGGGGCACTTTTAACCAGTTGTATGATTTTGAATGAAAAGTAAAATGATGGGAAAATCGTGGTTTTTGGTAAATGAAATAAAATATAAATTGAAAAACTTCAACTTTACAAAAACTTTAAAAAGAATGAGAAATTTTGTCCTGTTAACTATCAAATGATAATACAATTTTAGGTTGAGAATAAATTGTAACTGCAAATAAGTTAAAATGACTAAAACTAACTGAAATAAATACAGAGCAAAACAAAATAATAAGAAAACATATTATTAAAAAAAATTATTCAAATTGTCTTGCATATTATTATTTTGCTGCAAATTTCCTTCAGTTGAAAAGTGACTCAACTGAATAAACCGCCTTACAAAGTAAGAGAATTTGACTTGTTCAGCACTAGAATCAGCCTGCACCTGCATATACCTGAGAACTTATTCACAACCAATAATAGAAATGGGAGCTGAGACGAGCTGCATCTGGAAGAACAAGACTGTAGAGTCACCGCACAGCTGACAAGAGGCTGTGTAGGGAGAATGCAGCTGTTGTAAATTGCTACCTGTGCTCTCCTTCTCCCTCCTCCTCATCTTTACGCTCTTATGAGAGAGGGAGCTGACAGCCTCTAATTCCTACCCTCACAGGAAGAACGCTTCTGTTATTAATATCTTCAACCCACACTCAGTAGGGGAGCGCAGGCCTGGCCTGTAGTCAGGAAAGGTTCTGTGGTCACGCTGAAAAGAAGACAGAGGACTCTAGCAAGTGTATATTTGGCAAAACTGCAATGGAAATGAGTTTTTCACATTTACAGATCACATGGTGTATGTAAAAATCATATGATCATGCTATAACCTCCAAAAATCTCTTAATACGTGGTTGCTCTGTTGTATAAGGGGCTTGCCATTAATGCTTAGACAGTTTACACTACACATGCCACTGTACAGCCACTGAAGATGATCACACATTTCAGCCACAGCTTTCTGAAGTGGCTCCCGATGAGGCTTCTTTAAAGATACACCTACGTATATGGCTCCTTTGAATAAACGTATCCAAATTCACCAAATCTTACAAAATCTGTTTCCATGACTTATAGTCAGAGGACAAAAGGATATTTTTTAGTCGCCTAACATTGGTTAATAGAAAATGCCATTGTTTCGCAATACTTTTCTATCAACATTTAGAAAATATTTCCAAAGTAATGGTGTGGCTATTGAAAAAAATCTGAAAAAAGATTATAATAATATCAAAAAAGGTGTTGACGAGATGTACTGTGGTGAAGCATACAGTCTAAGCTTTTTAGCGGTCTAGACTCTTTTTTTCCTTGCATATAAAAAAGTAAAATATAAATATTTTCCAGATTTCTTTTTTTTTTATTTCTCAATGCACAACATAACTTAATTTTTGTCAAAGAAAATACACTACCATTCAAAAATTGTTTTTATGTTTTCGAAAGAGGTACCTTATGATCCTTAAATATTTTAAAACATTATTACAATTCAAAATAGCTGTTCTCTATTTTAATACTTTTTAAAATTAGGGTTAATAATACAATAATTAGGAAGAATAATTAAGGCTAATAATATTTCTGTGCTGAAAAGCTTAATTTTCAGCAGCCATTACTCCAGTCTTAGATGTCACAGGATCCTTCAGAATTCAGTCTAATATTATTCAGCCTTCAAGAAGCATTTCTTAACAATATCACTGCAGAAAAAAAAATTGTGCTAACAGTGTTTTTCAGGTTTCCATGATGATTAAAACGTTCAAATGAGCAAAATTTATTTGAAATAGATAAATATCTTTTGAACACTGTAAATGTCTTTCCTTTTACTTCTGATCAGTAGAGTTCATACTTGCTAAAGTATTCATTTCTCTTTAAATAATTCAAGAAAAACATCCGACGGACTTTTTAGCAGGGAATAATTTGCTGCTCTTGTACAGATAATACAGACAGAGAAGAGAATTATCTCTGTGGAGAGAAATGTGTGTACTAACAGCCTAAGAAATAAGAGAAGAAGCTAAAGGTATGCAGAAAATGACAGAGGTAATGTCTTGCGGAAAAATGGAGATGCATCCGTGCACAATAACCTGAAAAATTGTAAATCAGCTATATGTATCATAAATGACATTCCAAGGAGAACCTCATATTAAAATGTACCAAGATAAACACACCACAGGGAGGCATCACCCAAGATTATTAGGTTACAAACACAGCAGGCACAGATACTGATATATACAACAGTGTGCAAAAAACAATAAATATGAATTTTTGTGCTTTCAGACATTTGTTCACGTTTGGAAATGCTGTCCAGAGGTCCCTAAATTTAATTTTGAATTCATTTAATGCTCATATAATGTTCATACTATACTCATATAATGCTTGAATTGAATCACACATGGAACTGTGATATACAAAAAGGAAATGTATACTAAAACCTGCCACTGCAATTCTAAGCAACTGCAAAGATATATAAAACAAAAGGAAATGACAAAGCCAAGAAAATGCTAAATGATCATTGCTAAAATAATGCTGCTGTATTGATGACATTTTTGCATACTAATTAGCATCGATGCCCCTTTTCCCATGTTTGTGACCTGCTGATGCAGCTATTGTGCTATTTCTGATAAATCATTTGAGAAGCTCAGTGTCAGGCTCATGCTGCTTTTAGCTGTGAGCCACACATCTGTCTGGCCCTGTGAAGAACAGACTCGGGCTTTAGGGATCGAAGAGTGGCAGGAAGGGTTTAGGAGCTTCATGACCAAGAAAAGCAGGCTCAAATACAAAACAGTGTCAGACAATATACTGATTGCAGATTTGATCAAAAGTGACCTGGTTTTTAATGGAGCTAGTAAAGCAAAATGTCTGCTTTGAACAGGTCAACACTTTTTAGTCTTATTTGTTGGAAGACACATACATGTTCTACAGTATAGAAAGACAGATAAACTTTTTTAAGCATAGGACAGAAGGATAGAATCTAGCATGTAGGTAAATGCAATTATTAGTGAATAAGACCCATTGTGAGATGCCTGGGGAGTGTTAGTAACTCTTAAAGAGGTGATGGCTGTGAATAGGTCAAGGATGACACACTCACTCTCTCATGCGCTGTATTCTGCCCTCAGCCATGGAGGTATTGAGGCTACTCACTCCCAGAGAACCCAGCTGAGGCTTCTGTTCCTCTGCTTCAGATCCTGAAACACAAAGACAGTGCATATACAATGTCAGATAATAGTTTCGACTGATTTGAATTTCTTTGTATGTGGACTTTTGCTTGAAAACACTGTACTTGAGATTTGCAGACTAATGTGAATTGCCTCTACACATTACTGTATTTACACAGTATGCAAATAAATTAATAATTAAATGAGTACATTTCAAGCTACTAAAGAATTTAAATAAATAAAAATAAAAACAGTGAATGCTTTCGTTTAATTTTCTGTTCTTCAAAAAACCAAACCTTTCTATCCATCAAATAAATAAATAAATAAAAGTTTCCACAGAAAAATTAATTAATTAAATTTAAAAACATTAAGAAGGGCCTTCTAACAAGCGAAGGATCCCGAATCTGAAGGAAGATGCCTTATTGATTCAGTTTATCACTAAAATAGTTTATCAATTAAGATAAAATCATTAAAAACCAACACAGTGAATCCACACCAGTGCAACAAATGTATTTATCTGCACATACTTGTCATGTTTGATTTTGAGTTAGGTTTGAGTTCATGTTTATTTTTTAAGTTAGTCTCTAATAAAAAGACAGTTTATGCAGAATATTGTAGAGTTCACGATTTCATAGACATCAAACTGTAGCTATTAGAGAATAATAAAGGACAATGGGCACCACGGAAGATATTTTACATACATAACTTAATGCATAAAGCAAAAGGTTTGTTGAAGTTCACTTTTATGTAGGGCAGTACTGAATGAAGTCAGAGATGTGATAGTGGAGCTCAAGCAGAAGGCAGCATTTCTGAGCTGTCAGCCACAGTGACATGTGCTTTACGGTTCACCAAGCCAAAGCAGATTGTGTGTGTTTCACCAGGTGATGAGGGGACACAGAAATCATGTGTCAGAGCACCTTGTGCACTGTGTTGAGAACTGTATGTCAAGTATGTGTTAGTGTGTATAATGTAACTGCTGGTGTTTTAGAAGCATAATCATTAGATGAATAACACTCTGAATGCAACTATTAGTTCTCTTTATATTTTTCTATCTATTCTTTTTCTTATGGCTGAGCAAATCTGACACTCACTGTGCTGACAAGGTGGTTGGTAAAAAAAGAAAGAAGATAAGGTCAGAAAATTGTTTCTTCTCTCGCTGATGCCAAAAGACCGACCCTTGGATGATATTACCTGTCTAGCATTGTCATGCTATCATTCATCTTACTCTATATATGAGATGAGTTCAGAAGGGAAGAGTAACATTTTCATTACAGGTCAGTAATGTATTGTTAAAATATATAGCGTGATTTAGAAATTGCCTGCATATTTTTTTGAATAACAGGCTTTGACAAAAGCTATTGAGAATATCAGCATGCATGAACACACTCCCAAGCTTTAAAATAAAATAAAATAAAATAAAATAAAATAAAATAATAAAATAAAATAAAATAAAATAAAATGAAATAAATAAAATAAAATAAAATAAAATAAAAAAATAAAGAAAAAATAAAGAAATAAATAAAATTTAGTAAAATACATTAAAAAAAATTATAATAATAATAACGTTTTAAATGCATTCATTGAGATATTGTTGTATAATAGAATATTGTACTTTTAAGAAGGGAAAAATATTCAGGGATTGATGTAGTCCAAAATGGCAGTTTATATAAAGCATTTGAAATCTAAGAAGGTAAAGTAAACCAGGAAAGAAAGTGCTGGGCATAAATACTCCAGTTCTGTCGATGAGGAAATGCACAGAACTTATCAGATGTGGTCAGAGCCCGTAAATAGCCTCACAAGAATTACATAATCAATGTCGCCATGGCTTCATGTGGCAGACAAACAGGCTTCCTGACATTATCACCTCAGAGTCATCAGAAACAAAAAATCCTCAGTATCCCACACTGAGAGGGGTCACACTGGCAAATGGGTCATTCATTCTGTGTGTATGGAGCTAAATGAGGATGCTCACGTTTCTTTAAAAGAATGTATCATTCTTGCAGGCCTGCAATAAGCAGTTTTTGTCTGCTTGCTGACCTCTTGTGTAACTGGCCAGTCACTATTGGCAAAAAGATTAGTTATATATCTCACAATGGTAATGGAGTGTACCTGCCAGTGGAGCCGATTCGAGAAAAGAAAAGAAAAAAACATAGATTTGATGGATTCATCTTTGTTTTAAGCATTTTCCTGTGTGGAATGACAGGGAAAATGAGATCACATTAATACTCACCAAGAGAGTCACCATTCAGAACATCCTCCATGTGTCTGATCATGGCCTCCAGGTCACTGTCCTGTGACACACAAGGACACACAAGAAGGGACATGTTCAGTCTGAAACACACCATATGTTTTCTCTGGCCTACACACAGCACAGATATTATATTAGTGTAAATTATAGGCCTGAGAGGGTGCCTCCTGTTTAGATCAACTCTCTAATGTCAGCCACACAGGGGTCTTGAAATACAGGTCCTATAAACACCATTCCGGATCAATGGCTCTCCAATCTGAAATGATGACATGACCTGGAGTGGGGCAGTGGCACCATGATAAAGGCGACCTGAAGGGTTTTATACTCCCTTGAGACATTCATGTTAAGATGAAAGCCTCTAGGACAGACCGAATGAGTCTGAAGCAGGGCAAAGGGTCTATCAGCAAAATAATAAGATGCACTTTTGCCCTTTATCAACTTCTAGAAAATATTCTCTCTAAAAAAAGATTCATACTCTTACTATTTGTAAGAACTTATCTAGTAAAAATGTTCAAAAGTTCATATAAATTTTTATTAAAAAAAATTTGTTCTTGATAAACATCATGAATATTTCCATCAAAAGATCTTTTTTACCACCCATAAATAAAACAAGACCTACTACTTTTATTGGTATTATTTTACTATTTAACTCACAAATATGCACAGTTACAATTGCCACAAATTTATACAACTACGTCTCTTTACATATATGATCACTGTTTTTTCTTTTCTTTTCGTTTCTTTTCTTTTCTTTTCTTTTTTTTTTTGGGAAACATTATGAACATTTAATCATGACATAAATTAAAATAAAACCCAATATTTTTATTACTATTAAGGATAATAAAAATAACATTTAATGCTGTCAAACAATTTATCGCAATTAATCACATTAAAAAAAACTGTTTACATATTATGTACGCGTACTGTATATATTTATTATGCATAAATAAAAATACACAGTATATATTTTGGAAATTATTACATTCATCTACATTTATATATTTATATTCTTGCATTTTATATTATATAAATATATTTCATATATATTTGTTTTAGCTATATAGACGTTTTTGTATTTATATATACACATAATAAACACACACTGACATATATATAATGCAACAAATATATATATATATATATATATTTTTTTTTTTTTAATGTGATTATTATGATTAATCATTTGACAGCACTAATAATAATTACAGTTTTTCTCGATTGTTTAAACACATTTCTTGAAACTATGCCTCATATTCTCACAACAGTAAACACAAATCCATAACATCTCACCCAATTTCC
>JAUMHQ010000024.1:2028024-2038121 GCA_032361165.1 Enteromius paludinosus | reverse complement strand
GGCAGTTCTGAAGGCGAAAGGGGGTCAAACACCGTATTAGTATGGTGTTCCTAATAATCCTTTAGGTGAGTGTATATATATATGCAAAACTCTAGTATTATTATTTTATTTATCTTTTCCTTTATTATCTGACTGTTCTGTTTTTCTGTTCACCGCTCTTTATCCCAACATTTTATTTTTACTGTTATATAAAAACAATAAATATTTTCCACATTATTAAAAAATGTGGAAAGCATGTCTGTCACTATCAATGGTAAATTAATATTGTGATAATATTGATATTGTATGATATGGAAACAAATGATTGTGATTGCCCATATTAATTGCACTGCACCATTCACAGTCACATCCTTAAGAAGAGGAGACTACACAAACTTCCTGAACTATATTTCAGAAGCTGAGACAAAGGTGTTTAGACACGGGTGTCTTGTGTGGTAAAACCGCCCACGTGCGGATTAAGATTTATAACCTAAATGCACAAGTGTTTATAGAAACAAATGTTACCAAGTCGATTTTCAAACAGTCTGTTTGAAATTGATCGAACGCTCTCATGTTTGCAATGCTTTGCTTGGACTGACGGTAGACTTGATACTATTTATGAAAACTGTCAGCGGCGAAAAACTAAAACAGTATTCTTTTCCTCTTTGTGTAATCGAAATGTGTGCTGCGTGGCATGAAGATGAATGAGATGATATGTTTTTGTGTCCATGTGATTGGCTGGCCGATGTGTGTGTGTATTGGAGCGCTGTCAGATGTAATCACCCTGATGACGCTTTATGTGTCACTGTAAACAAAGAAAGGCAAAAGACAAACAGACAGGGAAATCAGTAACAGACAGAAGCCACATCTGCACGAACGATTGTGACACGTAATTTACAGGATTTGACCCAGAGCGCGTTCTGTGATGAGCAAACCGGGCATGTTGAGGGATGCTGGGAGACATGTTAAGGCTGAGCATATTATACCAAAGCTTGTAACTCTGTGCGTTTGAGATAAGGCCATTTAAACCAGGGTTAAAAAAAACTGACTAAAAAAAATCTGACCTTTGTAAAATTAAAAAAAAGAAAAAAAAAGGTTTCAAGATATTCAATGTCAAAAGATACTGACTAAATTTTGAGCACAATAATAAAAAAAGAGATATAAGTTTCATTCTGATTTGTAAGGATTAAATTAAATGTGGAAGATATCCAAGTTGCAAGTTTAACAAAATATTTAAAATAAAATAATAAAAATAAACACTGACAAATAAAAAAATATATATCGCAAATCAAATTGCAATATAATAAAACTACATATAAAAACCAATGATATGGGGTTAATACAATATATTTTGAAGAACATAATTTGATATTATTAGTCTGTTTTACGATTTCTAAAGATTGATTCATTTAATTGAAATCTAAAAAAAAAAAACTTCCTTTGAAAATATTTATTTTATGTACATTTTCAGTTAAGTAGTCCTTATATTTTAGGAAGGAATGCATCCTTTTTTGGTCCTTGATTGAAAGCCCTTCACTAAAAGGTCTTTCTTGTGAATTGTGGTTATGATTTGAAATTCATTCTCAATTTGAGACGTAAAGAGATAGTTCACCCAAACACTACAATACTGTCATCATTTTATCAGCCTCATATCATTACAAACCTGTATGACGTTCTTTCTTCTGTGGAAAAATAAAATGAGACAGAAGTGTTTGTGACTAGTTGCAGCATGTCAAAAGTGCACATATTAGAAGAAAATACGTGACAGGCAAATTGGCTACAATCTGTGGCTTTAGTCGCAAACTAGCTGCAGACTTAAAAAATGAAAGCCTGACAGGTCTTGCAATGTGTGCTTGGTTTATAAGTCACAGAAAATGAGCTGGAGGAGAAATAAGAGGGAATTTGATCTCGCAAAATGTAAAAAAGTGCACTATCAATCATAATTTAAGCAATTTTTCTATAAATAATGAAGATTTAGAACTGTGATTGGAATATATAACAGGTTCAGAGATTCATGGAAGTGTTAGGAGAGAGCATATGTCTGGTGTTTGTGTAGGGGGCTGGATGTGGGGTCGGAATGGAGTTAGGAAACGCTCATGGTTTGTTTTTCTCTCCGAGCAGGGTCGTGAGGAAAGGTCTTAAGAGCCATTAAGGCTCTTGGGAATAATATTCACCATTTATAACCAACCTCACTTTCCCATATTAACCTGTAACGCGCCCCAGTTGTGTCATTTCCCAATCCCAAGAGAAAGGATTTGAAATATGCTTTAACATATGTAACGCTGACGTTATTCGGGGCTTTTCGTTTACGCATTTAAAAGTGGAATTTTTAAACATACTCATTCTGTTCTGCCAGCAAAATTACACAAGCATACTGTCATTTCTCCTCACAAGTATAAGCAAATCGGCCGGTGTGATAACGTCGGAGAGGTGAGATCTTGTTATGCGGGGGTTTGTTGACATTATGTGAGGAATTTTTACACACCAACTCGGGGCTGTTTAGCACATGCTTTGTGCTCCACGGTGCCTGTTTGGAATCTGCGAGAACCCTTTTCCAAAGTAGGGAGATCTGTGAGTTTAGATGTAGCCCTTTCGCACACGCTGCCAGTTTGCACAAAACAAGTGCCCGGGAAACTAGAAAGGAGAAAACTGCATTACAAACGACAAGCTCTGTTAATTGCAAGCAGATAAAATCAATGCATAGGTGTGTGGAAATTGGGACACAACCCTGGGCATGATCACTTACTGGACATTATAAGTCTTCCTGTACTAGATGCCTGTGGTGTTTGGAGTGGACTTGCTTTATTTTTTCCGTTCTGCTCTGTGTCCCACTTACAGTAACTAAATCTTTAGTCGTGGTTGGCCAGGATTGAACACAGATACAAAGCTGTGACCTTTTCTGGAGGGGGTCTTGATCTGCGATGTGACTAGTGTCGACTGTCTCATAGAAACCTATGGACGAACTGCATCTGAGTTAAAGTTAATCGAGAACAGTGAAACTAGCAGAGCTGATTTATCATTTGCACACATTAAGGCTCTTACCTGTCACATCTCTTCAGCGATAAGCCAAAAACAGTTCGAAACACTCCATCAACAGAACACAAAACCAAACTACACTGAAGCTCATTGCTGAAAAGTGGCATATTTTGTTTTGGAAATGACAGATTTTCAATGAAAATTTAAAATGCTGTTCTTTCCCTGAAAAAGGGTGTTGGTCGTATCATGGAAGTCCGACTGATATAATTGAACCTTCGCAGGGAGTTTGACTGGGAGGGAGTTTGATCTGACCAATCATAGCACCGAATAGGACAGGAGAGTAAGATTGATGAACCTAAACTTTAAAATGGTGTGTATTGACGTCTTTCTGCAGTTGAAACAAGATAAACTTTTGATGTTCATTCATGTTCATTTTAAACTAGTAAAGAGGAAAAAATTATTGGTTCGCTTGCTGCTTGGACTGAGGCGCTACATAATAACATAATAAAGGGTTACACCACCATTATTCACTTAACCCCCATGTCGTTCCAAACCCTTAAAAGCTCTGTTCATCCTCAAACCACAATTTAAGATATAGATAAAAACCAGGAGGCTCGTGACTGTCCCATTGACTGCCAAGTAAATTACATTGTCAAAGTCCAGCATAGTATAAAAGACTTTGTCAGAATACTCCATCTGCCATCAGTGGTTCAATATAAATGTTATAAATCAACAAGAATACTTTGCATATGCCAAGAAAATACAAATAATGACTTTTCAACATATTGTCTCCTCTGCGTCTCTCCATAGTGTTATTTTGGAGAGTATGCACTAAACGCAAATAGCAACACACAGATACGCTGTACTTATAAATACATGTAGAAGACATATCCATGTGTTGTGTTCATAACATTAAAGATGAAACTACTGATGGAATCTATACTGATGGACAATGTCTTTTTTACTTCTCTTGGCCTTGACAGTGTTCATTACTTGGCAGTCAATGTGACTGTCCAGCAAACATCAAACACTGGCATGACAGCTCAGTGAATTAAAGTGTGTGAGTACTGGACAAACGGCTGATTGGCACCTTGGAAAACGATAGATACGTTCCTCATATCATATTGTTTGGAATGCTGGCCTTCTGTGAGCCGTGTGAATCACCCTTAGGTTTTTGACATTCCTGCAACATTTCTGATTCAAAATATATATAAACACGCATAGTCCATGCTGTAAGTCACTAGGTTACACCACAAGGAAGCATATCCCTCCACTGGCACAAACCAGCTCTTAAATTCCACTGATCTGCTGTATTAGATTACTGTCTTGCAGTGGGGAAAGTAAACACCCGCTTTATTGCAGCTCATCCATTTGGTTTATGCCTTATTAAATTATGGGCCAAACGAAATAAGTCACCGCCCTACCTGATTAACAGTACATTTACTCTAGGAATTTGTGTGTGTGTTTTTTTTTTATGTGTTTGCATTTGTTTGCCATGAAACAATCGGTCAATAATTATTTTACCAGCATGTTACTGTAGGTTTTTTATAAAGCACATTCTATGCATTCGTAATCCTGCCCAATACCTAACTAACTAACTAACTAACTACCTCACTTACTATTAAAAAGCAGCAAATTGGGAGTTTGAGGCAAACGTCGTAGATAATAGTTTGTTAATAGCAAGAACTGCACTTTAAAATCAAGTCTGAGTTGCTTATACTTTAAAAATATTATTATATTTAGTGCATTTCTTCAATTAAATATTAGTGAACATTCACTAAACTGTGAATCATGTTTATAGTATTGGCCTTACAATGGAGGGTTTAAAAGCAGAAATGTAAGACTTGTATTTTGTTGAAGTGTTGTGAAATGCGGTACTTGAGCTGTAAACTAGTCAAAATCAATTGTAGTGGTGGGACTACAATTTTAGGCACAATACGGTGCGGTTTTGCATTACCAGTTCTTTACCAATTCCTTTCTGCTTTCCTTCTGCAAAAGTTACAGGGCTCACAGTTACATGATCACGATAGGAGTAAACTTTGAACATGCTGTAGTCTCACATTAAAAATATACAATGTTTAATATACTTTGTATGTATATTTAATGCATTGCCCATTTTTTGTGTTAGGGACAATTCAGAATTATTTTCTGTGGTAAAGGACAGTTCGGATCATTTTTTTTCAGCATGCTTTACAACAGCCATGTAAATGAGGAGTACAATTTGAAGTTTAAACAATGTACTCCGCAGCACTCATTATTTGTGCTGGTCATATGACTGGGATTCAGACGCACTGCATTTGCTTTCACTTAAATTTCTCTCTAGATCTACAACCAACGCAGAATAAACGAATAGAAGACATTATGGCAGCCAAAAGTAAATGTAATTTACTCCGTAAGCTCACATGCTTATTTTAATAATGATGGTCGACAATTGCACAAGGGGAATTTAAAACACAATGTTCCATCATTTAAAGAGCAAATTCATTAGTTACCACTAGACGCGAAAAAAAGAAATAAATTAAAGTGCCATATTACACCCACACCGAAAGCTCTGACTTAAATAAACCAATGTTCTGCATAAAACTACACTTCATTTCACAGTGGTTTCTTGGTTTTTCGCAGTACTTGCACTCCTATAGAGGAAAACCTGAGAGATTTCTTCTGAATGTGATCACGACTCTCATGAATTCAAATAAACAGACATTCACAAGTAACATGTTTAAGATGTCACATTCGGACTCCCCCATCCATCTTGTGCTGCGGCGGCTGCGTTGCTGTCAATGCGTGTTAACAGGAAACTAAAAGGGGCCGAAAAGCTACATCTCGCTTTACATGCAAGTGTCAAAGCAGTCTGCCGAAAGACTTGGAAATAATTACCTGAAAATAAATAAAGCAAAAGCACAATATACAGGTCAAAGAACACAGAGACAGATGCACATCAAACGCTTGGTGGGCATGACAGCGAACGACTGCAGTCTTCTCTGAATCAATGCATCACGAAGCTCCCAGTCAAGTAAGGTCACCTCCAGCTGCATTTCTTCTGCCTGATGTTTTACAGTATATTTTGATTCGGTATGTTTACTTGTGCACATCTAATCGAGTTATAGAAATCTGTATGTTTATGTATACGTGACACAAACTTGAATAAATTAAGCTCGAAAGGAATATTCTGGATTTAGTACAAGTCTAGCTCAATCAACATCATATCTGGGATAATGTTATTTTTGAAAGAAATTAAACTTGCACATTAAACTAAATAAAACTGACAACAAAGGCAAATTTAAATCTAAATAAATAAATTATATATATATATGTGGGTGTGTGTGGGTGTGTGTTGTTTTAAGTGCTCTTCTGAAATGTGAATACTAAAAAATCTATCATGGTATATACTTTTTTTTTTTTTTTTTTAAAGTGTTATTTTGAAATGTCAATCCAGCAAAAATGTATATCATGATTTCAACAAAAATTAAAACTTTAATAATATAACAAAAAAGACAAAATGGAAATAAAATGATAAAATGGAGATAAAATGATCAAATAAAGCTGTAAAAAGGTATTTGTCACCAACTTTAAGCATTTAAATTAAACAGATTTAACAAAAATAACTAATATGTATTTTTTATATTCTACACTGCAAAAAATGCTTTCTAAGACAAGATTTATTTTCTCATTTACAGCCAAAATATCTACAAATTCTCAAATCAAGAAGGATTTTCTAGACAAGAAATATTACTGTCTTGTTTTTAGAAGAAACAAGCTAAAATGAAGTAACTTTTTGCTTAGAACAAGCAAAATAATCTGCCAATGGGGTAAGAAAACAACAGAAAACAAGATTATTTTGCTTACCCCATTGGCAGATTATTTTGCTTGTTTCAAGTAATTTTTCCTAAAAACAAGAATGTAATTGTTTCTTGTCTAGAAAATCCTTCTTGATTTGATAATTTTTAGATATTTGGGCTGGAAATAAGAAAAAAAAAATTGTCTTAGAAAGCATTTTTTGCAGTGTAGTATTCACATTAAATAAAAAAAAAAAAAAAAAAAAAAATGAATAATTGGTTTATTCAAAGTAAGATCAAACTTTTAAAACGCTTGTGTTAATAGTGCTGAATGCCTTATTACATGTGTTCTACAGCTTGAGATTTCCTTCACATTTCCATCTGAGGAACCAAATTAAGTTGTCAATGAGTCCACATTCATCCTTTACACAGAAAAAAAATTACGATGAGAGGAGCACTGGTTTCACTTTAGGGTATAGAGTGCGAGAGGCAACTGGAACAATGAAACGTTTTACTGCCTTGCAAATTCCTCTTATGATTATGGAGCCAGCACAAGTCATAAATTTAGCACTTTATTCCCTGAACAAATAAATAAATAAAAGGATGAGTAATGGAGAGAAGCCTACGGTCAGTCTTTCACCCTGGACTGCCTCGCTACAGAATTTCTCCATTTATCAGCTCCCAGGAGCCTTCCTGACCAGATGACGGCGGACAATGGAAGCTGGGCTCCGTTCTCCTCAGTAAACTGTTACCGACCCTAAAACGGACAATAAATTCTCCTGTTTGGCGTGAAAACAATGTATCTGGAGGACTGCTTCAATCTCGTCTTAGTTTCGGAGCAGAAATGGAGAAGTGTGTCAGATGATGTCACCTAAGCAGAACACACAAGACTAATAAAAGCAACATTCTGCAGTTTGATTTTGCAAAGTTCTTAAATCAATTGGTTGCATCTCTGAGATGAATTACTGTATGCTCTCCTGTCCAGGGCTCACACAGAGGCTCCGTCAATGAGCATGGAGTGATCGGTGATAATGGCAGACACATGCTTCGCACAGTTCCTTTACTGTAAATATGCTTTCACACTTAAAACTCACAGAGAGCGTGAGAAACCCTCAAACACCCACCTCCCTCCCCATCTGTCTCTCTGTCTCCTGTGCTGCAGATGTTGGGAAGTGTCTGTGCATTATGTAAGTGGTGAGTAAGGTCAGGGGCCCGGGGTCTTAATCAGGCAAAGATAAGGATGTTTCCCCTTTTATCTTGCACATTTCCTGACTCACAATTTAAAGGTGAAGCGTGCAGTTTCTGTGCATTAGCAGCCACAACTGATGTAAAATATAGATCCACCACATTCTGTCCACATTCTAACCACAAACAAGGGGTCCTGCCCCAAAAGTTGCAATAGAGATAGACTGTTACACTCTTCATAAAATCAACCTACTATTAGTTAGTTAACAGTTGTGTCTTTAAGGCTCGAAAAATTAACTTGATGATCATCTTAGCAAGGTAGAAAATTATAAATGCTATTTAATTTAATGGTAAAAGACTAAAATCTCCAAACCTGTTTTGTTAATATTACAGTTCAATACAATGAAGCCATGTCAAAGCCATTAAAAGTTACAGTAAACACATTTATAATACTAAAAAAGATTTAAATTTTAAAATCTGACTTTATATTCTGACTTCATATCTCTTCACTGCTACCTTATTTGTCTTAATTTGCATTTTCATCTCAAAATATGACTGCATATCACAACTATAAATAAATGTATTTATGTTTTTTTATTTATAATTGCGACTATATATTTTAAACTTAATCTCACAAACATATTGTTTTATGTGGATATGGCAACCTGATCTCACAGCAATTCTTACATTTACGAGGTGGCTAATTTGTACAAATTCGTACAACCTCACGAAACCTTCTTCTAAATCGTAGGTGTTTTCCGAGTTGCCAATTCATACGAATTTGTACGAATGACCAAAACCTAACCCCGCCCCTGAACCTACCCGTCACGGGGTTTTAGACAAATCGTACGAGTGAGGTCGTACGAATTAGCACAAATTTGGCACCTCGTTCAAATACGTTGAATTGGTCGTGAGACTGTGTTGGATATGGCCAGCTCTGATGTGAATATGGGCTTCCATACAATAAATACACTTAAACACAAACGCACACGCGTGGTTTACAGGGACGCTCCATAGGTGTAGTGGTTTTTATACTGTCCAAACGGTGTGTGCTATTGCCCTACACCAACCCTACCCCTAAAAGAAAACTTCTGGCAATTTTTGCATTTCATAAAACACAATTCTGTAACCCTTTTATTTTACAGGGACAGTGTCCTTATAAACTATATATACCAGCACACACCCAAACCTTTCGTATATGCAAAACTAGAGCATAAACAGGCAATATCTGTAGACTGAATAATCATTGTGTTCAATCAGCCAGTGACACTCTCTAACAGAAAGCAGCTGGTACTCTAGAAGAGAGAAGAACTGATTAATAATGACTTCCCATGTTTAGCAGACATAATCCCCCCATGATCCCAAAAA
This sequence comes from Enteromius paludinosus, assembly GCA_032361165.1. NCBI lineage: Eukaryota > Metazoa > Chordata > Actinopteri > Cypriniformes > Cyprinidae > Enteromius > Enteromius paludinosus. Next base: position 2,028,837 of record JAUMHQ010000024.1, on the reverse strand, counting down.
ACATCATTATCACAAGTATTCTTCAACAATGTGACTTCTCACTCTCTCTCTTCAGCACATCAATATGACCTCTGAGCCCTGGATGGGTTGAGAAGACGCCGGGCTGAGTGTCTGTCGCTGCGGGGAGACAGGGTGACAGACAATGGAGGACTGAAAAACGGTTGCTTGTTTAGGGGTGCGTGTGAACTGCTTGTTAATCACAGATGACAAAGTGGAAAAGTGAGTTAAGGATATTTTTTACCCTGAGCACATAAATCAGGACTTGACATGTGGCATCTCCTTTTCTTCCACTCACCAACAACTCAACAAGTACTGAACACACATTCAGCACATCATCACGCTCACTGTAAATAGTTAAACACAGCACCGAATTTCATCAGGACACATCCATCTTTGCCTGTCTGCAGCTGCCTTTGTGAACAACTGTAAACATCAGGCACGACCATTATTATGAGAGTTAATAATCAAATACTGAAGCAATATTTTAGTATTTGAATGGTTCAAATAGTTGATGCAGTGTATCAAATCATCAGTAAATATTAATTTGACAACCACTGGAAAACAACAACTGTATTCTGTAACAAAGAATGAAAAGAGAAAAAATCGAATGCTGAAGCAATGACATGCAATAAGTTAAAAACAAACAAATGTGTTAATTTACATGCACAACCTACAAAACAAATCATTCAAAATAATAAAAAAATAAAATAAATAATAATAATTAGGGCCAGGACTCGATTAAAAAAATTAATCTAATTAATTAGAGGCTTTGTAATTAATTAATCGAAATGAATCGCATTTTAATCGCATATA
>JAUMHQ010000024.1:1996774-2009215 GCA_032361165.1 Enteromius paludinosus | reverse complement strand
CGAAACATGACTTTAAAGTCTTGTATTTTGCGACTGATGAGTTTTAAATGAGTATTAAATGAGTAAACTAGAGGGTGTGTACATTAATTGGATGTAGTAAAGAAGGCATTTAATTCGGTTTACAACGTACTGATTCACCAGAATGACTTTCCAGGCCTAGCTTACATGTGCACACGACAATTTAGGAGTGCGTGTTTGTTCACTCTTTGGACGGAAATGTAGCATTTGGTTACTACAAGTTGAAAAAAGAAGCTTGTTACTGGAAACGCTTGAAGAACTGTCATTCGAAGGAAAATAAAGTTAAGTAATAGTGCTACTTTTAGCTACCTACTAACTAGACTGCTGGTATGTGTTCAAGCAATGTACTCAGGCCCCAACCTTCTCATATTCATATACTGTAAAATCCCCTATGTTTACATTTGGAACATGAGGTTCATATTTCCCTCTTTGCACATGCGCATAGTGTGCTTAAATGGCAGTTCTTCATCTTCTATTCCCTGTCTGTGTGTTGTGTTCCTGAGAATTCAATAGGTTCATTCATAACTGTAGCCTGAGGGACAGGGGTGTGTGAATTATATGAATGCAGAATCTATTCTAACCGCGATAGGCCCGTCTGTCTGTCTGTCTTAACGTCTGTCTGGAGGAAATTGCAGGCTGTGGGGAAGTGCAGGTAATAGATTAATGCCAGGGGAGACTTGCCAGTGTACAGCACAACTGACAGCCAATGATTATCGCAAACACAGAGAAAGCGCGGGCCAGACACACACACACACACACACAGTCCATTACGTAGACATCACCAGGAAAGCACACACACACACATAAATAATAGCTCTCATGCCACAGTCTAACTGTCACAGTGAGGTTTCTATATCTGACTGCCGTGTCTGTCAGAAAATATTGAACTCTCAGTGTGTATGTGGTTCAAATGCCTCACTGAGTCTTAGTTAGGGTAAAAATGTTGAAGTGTACAATAATTCAATGCATTAAAGTTATTTGGATTTAAGTATTATGCTATGCATATTATTTTACAAAAAAGTCTACATATATATATATATATTAACATATATAAAATATCTTTTTTGCTGAGATTTGATGTTATGACACTGTCTTGCATAGTGATAACGCAATGACATCATTACGAAATGACATCACAGCATCATTTAGCAACTTTCAGCAATGTCTTCTGAAAATTAGTTGACAACGCTGGCATGCTAACGTCATGTAAAATAATTTAAGAATGGAAAATTTACTTAAAATTGGGCTATTATTGAATAGTAATGTACATTTTATTCATGACATTAGTACTGCTAATTGTCTTTTATAATATTGTTACAATATTGCTAAAAAGCATATATGCCTGGAAACCAAATAAAAAGTCCAGTTCATTCTAGATAAGGTGTTGTGATTCTGCAGTCTATTGAATAGACTGTAGATCTCTCCCTCACAACCTTGTTTTATATTAAATATGGTGTCGACTCTCACTAAGGTTCATTGACTCATAAACTCTTCACCTAAAGGCATGTGTTGAGCTCACAGTGGCTAGAGATGCCCATTGGAGATTAATTTTTGTTATCTTCTTTCTAACTCATGAGATCTTGCTGTTTCAAAGTGCATATTACAGTAATCTAATATAAATCGCATACATTTTTAATAACAACTTGTGCTTTTCTCTGTCTTGCAGCAGTCATATGCCCCGCCCCCTCCCCCCATGGCTCCGCCCAGCCCCAGCACCAATAGCAGCAGCCACAGTGCAGCGGAGCAGCTCAGTAAAACCAACCTGTACATCCGGGGCCTTCCGCCTGGCACCACCGACCAGGACCTCATCAAACTCTGCCAACCGTAAGTATCTTTTCCTAGGTGTCCCCTATCTGTCGCTGCCTTTTATCCTCTGTCTGTCAGGGTTGTCTTTCTATACACCTACATGAGCAGTCGCTCTATACCTATTCATAGTTGCAAAGACACAGGTACCCACACACAAGAACTCATGCAATCATGTAAATGCTGAGAAGGTCAGGGTAAAGAAAAAAAGAAAAGTAAAAAAAAGTGACCATGCTTGGTTACAGAGAAGAATATGGCCCATAAATGGCTATGGCAAGTCAGCATCATTAGTGTGTAGGGAGGTCATTATGAAACACTGTACAAGAACCAGGGGGCAGCTTGCATAATATTCTTCTCTGATGACTCATGCAGATGTAAATCCTGTGTGGGGGCTTTCTGCCTTAAAACCCAAGACATTTACTTCAGCGGCACGACCTTTTGTGAATTTTTCTGAATTTCCTAATTTCACCCATACATAGTTGACCTTGAAAATACGGATATGGGGTCAGCAGTTTCTAAGCAACGTTTAAACCAAGGACTGCTTTGTCTTGCGTACCCTGCGCCTGATGACTGCTATTACCGGGCTGCAGCTAGTTCCCAGAATTCATTGTGATTTTTTTTTTATTTTTTTTTTTTATTCGAGAGGCAAGAAAATAAACATTTTCATTTTAAAAAACTGAAATGCGTGCAACTTACAATGTTCCAAATGTTAACATGTCAAAACTCAGGGGGCAGAATGATGAAACCTCAAGCCACAGCCTCCCACATCTCTCAATCTCTCTCAGGGTCTCAGGCTACCATGGTCCAGGTTAGCCCAAGGCCTGAAGCGGGATTGGAATAAAAAATTCATGATTATAAAAGTTTTATTAGCTGCGGCTGCCATGCCAAATGGGCAGTAACATTTTGGAAAGGTCAAAGGGGTTCGCCTTGGGGCTCACTTCCGGAGCTCAGCAAAAAAAAAAAAGTGTCCACAAACACACTTTGCAGGGGTTTTTTTACGTAACACCGCAGTGATTTAGATGCCGTGCATGCATATCTGGCACCCTAGTGTCGCGATCTAAAGCTTACAGCTGCGTGCATGCATACGCACACATTTTGCACACATGCACACACAGTTAGTGACCCTTTTCTGTTCTCCAGTGGCTCTGCTGCAGTGGCGGGAAGGGCAGTGAAAAGTGCTTCTGTCAGGCTGACATTTCGGAGATCTTCTTGTGTGATTCCCCATGGAAGATTGGCAGGCTTTTGAGGCTGAAGGTACAATGGGGTTAGACTCTAAAGGAGAAAATGTGGCCTCAGCAGAATCTCAAACCTCAGCCATGAAAATGAGCCCTTCTAGTTTTCAGCCTGCCGTGCTCACAGTTTTTAGAAATAGATGAGCTGATAATTGAGGAATGGCACGTTGTCAAGATGCAGATGCAGAATGTTTGTCACTTAAACATCCAGATTTTAACATCTCGGTTATGAGGTAAAAAGGTCAGATTGGAAGGGTGGCAAGAAAAAAGCTAACCGAAAACGTACCGGGGCGTTTTCATAAAAGGCCTGAATATGAAGTATGAATTATTAATGAAGACCTTAGGTGAACACATCGTCATCATGTTTATGTGCTTTCATTATGCATCTGCAATTGTATGTATGTGCGCTGGTGGAAACCAGAGGGCGGAGAGTCATGTCTGTGAGCCAGTTCATTACTTTTCCTTTCCATGCTTCGATATCATAGAGTATTAACCCTCAGGACACAGCATTTTACAATACCATTTAAAATAATTGCATTTCAGAGCCCCTCATTATGTCTCTGATTGTAATCTAATGCTACAGAGAGAAAGTGAATACAATCCAGCTCAATTCTGCTCACACTTGGAGCAAGGTTTTAAGAAGTGAATCAGGAATTTTAATTCCAGTATGTTTTTTGCCAATTTGTCTCTTAGTATATGTGCACCGTTGTGTGTTTTTATTGGCCTTTTGCTGTACCTCCCTTAACTGTTATGTTTTATCTATTAATATCTTGGCTAGTTTGATTGTGCATCATCTACAAATAGGTAGTAGGACTCTATATGTACTTTTAAGCTCATTTTGCAGTATTCACAGATTTTCCCACATCAGTAGAGAACATGCAAAAAAAAAAAAAGTCAAACTCCTTGAGGACAAATAAAAATGCAGACGAATTAAACATACAGAGATAATATAAAGCTGGGGTGTGGATAGCCTTTTCATTTTTCTCTTTATCTTGAAATGTTTGCTTCATATTGAAAACTTTTGACTTTTGATTCTGAATTTGAAACCCTAGAAGAGGAAGATGCAAGATTAAGATCACTTTTTTCAAGAGCATAATCTAGGGAGCGGGAGATTTCATTTGCTTTCCATTTAATCTCATTGCAGTCTAGGAGAAACAACTGAGATATAAAATTGATCTCATTTGTGTTTTTCTTTCCTGTGTGAGTGTGTGTATGTGTGAATAAGCTCAGAAAGTTATTATATTGCTTCCAGTCTTGGCATTCAGCGGTTGTCATTTTCCAGGTTTTATTCTATGCACCTTTCCTATATATATATATATATATATATAAAAGATCTAATATTTTTTATATTCACTGAAAAGCATCCACGGCTTGCTGCCCAAAAATAGCCCCCTCCTCCCTTGTTCTCTGTCTCTCAGCCTGATTGACTAACTGAGGCAGTGGAGGATTTGCCCTTGTGTACAGGGCTGCCATATCTAGGGGGGCCTCTGGGGTAGGATCTCATTTTCAGTCGGCAGAACCCCCCCCCGGGCTCGAATAACTCAAGGCATCCAGAGCATGCAAACCATTTCTGAGCCAGTGACAAGGCTAGTAACAGGTCATGGTTTTTATTTCAAAGTGTTGCTTTCTTACAGTACACTTTTTCTACACTTATGATTTATGTCTCCTTCTCATCGCTGTAGAAATGTCTAATCACAGGGAGAAAATCGGACTGGTATTTCTAATGATTTGAAGACTGATTCATAATTCATATTTTTTAACTTGAGTTTTATTCATGTCGTTGCTGTAGTGCAAAAGAGGGTATGGTTCAAAAAGCATTCAGAGAGTGTGCCGGAATCAACTCTGTATCCAGTGCACTCTCTAAAGTAAACGTATCTGCGGGGACTTTTATCCAGTTTTACCAAAACAACAATTTAAATCTGTAGTATTTGCTGTCTCGGTACAGCCTGTTCTTTACTGAATGCTATCATATGGCTTTAAAAAATGAATAATAATAATAATTCTCTTATGCTCACCAAGGTTGCGTCTATTTGTTCAAACATACAACTTGTAAAAAATGAAAAGCTGACCACTTAAAATTTCAAGGCAACTTGCTACATAGCTTTTTTGAGTTTACTCAACTTTGGATCAAGTTGTTCATTCAACCCAAGTCAATAGCTAGTCACGTGTCTCTTTTTTGTTCAGCTAACACACTTTATTATCTTTAATGTTTTATTTACAGTGCAGTAAAATATTTTTACAATTTAGAGAAAAACTGTATTTAAATATATTTTAAAATGTCATTTGTTCCTGTGATGCAAGCCATTACTCTAATCTTACGTTTCACACGATACATTATTGATTATTGATATAATTGTTTTTTTTATATTAATACAGTGTTTGGTCATCACTTGATGGCCAATCTGAAATGTGTGTCTTGAAGAAAAAAATAAATATTGCAGTTAGAGCCACTTAAATAGTTTTTATGCATTCGTGGTGCTGGATAAGTCTAGTGACTTTTCCCTTATGAGACTTCTCTGCAATATCTGTAGTTATTTCTCACTGCTGTTATTTTTTTAAACCTAAAAGCTTCAACATGTCTGCAGCATTCAGACCTAACCTGAGGTCAGATGAGTGGCCGACTCCTCTTGAAGCTCGACTGCCCTGGGTATGTTCAGAAGAGTGTATGAGGGCCAAAAAGCCGCTAGCCATCAAGAGTCGTCTTGAAGTCTTTGTAAACTCAATCTCTCTGTCTCCCTCAGTATCACAGAGCTCTTGTCAATATGTGTGAGGTGGGAGAGAAAGAGGAAGTGGGAAGCTTAGTCAAAAAGTGCCTAAACACTCGGGATAAAGGTCTTTTAGACTGGATTCGACTGTTTTATTGATATCAGCTCTGTCTAGTGCCTTGCCGACTTCTGAGGCAGCAAGAAGGTGTCAGTCATCTTTTCGAATTCTTCTTAACAGTCCAAACCACGGAAACACGCTTGCCAATCTCTTCTACCAAGGACAAGAAAAGCGAAGCAAGCCTTGTCCTGCTTGCACAGCTCCTGTTGCGTTTTGGACGCACGGACCTAGATTTACTATAAATAATAAATAAAGCGCACTAATAATGTTAGGTAACTGACAAAAGGATACTAATTTGCTAGTACAATCTACAGATTGTGTGTGTGGCTGTAGGCTTATTCCGTGTGATTTAACTAAGATTAACTGCGCACGTCCACATTTGCAAATTAGTTGGTCACACCTGTATTTAAAAAAGAGTTTTGCATTTGGTAACTTCACCAAATGTAAGTCATGTTGCTCTCTTGTAGCTCTCACAGAATAATAGGACACCTGTGCTCGGCAAAGACGAAAAGAAATTTCCCTTAAGTGTTAATTCTATGGTAAATTTTTAGATCTGGATTTCAGGGGATGATAAAATATTTAAGCTAACAACAAAAGAAGGGACTCAAACGGCCCTGTGAAAATTTAGTTTTATTTAATTTTATTAAATTTTTTAAAATGTAGAAATGTTACAATTTATGCCACTGCATTTTCTATATTTTACTGTATATAATGAAATAGATCTAATAGGTCTAATTTTACTGTTAAAAATAGATTTTGGAAGTTAGAATGTAATGGTCTTCTTAATTAGGTTTATTTTTTCCCAGGTTCAGTTTTTTCAATTTAATTTTTATCACTGGATTCTGCGATTACGTCTGCATTTTCCACACTGCAGAAATCATAGGGCCCTAATTATTAGGGCTGTAACGATACACCAAACCCACGATCGGTTCATATCACGATTTTTTTTTCGTGGGGGGTGGGAGAAAAAAACGATTTTTAAAACAATTTGCGCCCGGTAATAGATAACGGGGCTCGAGCAAACTGAGTAAATACTTGAACCCCTCGTTATCGACAACCAAAAATGGTCGCATATCTATGGCCGCAAATCTATGCCAATAATACGTGAGCGCGCCACTGATAGCGCCCGCATCAGTGGTGCGCTCACGTATTATTGGCATAGATTTGCGCAATTCAAGCACTCGCGCACGCATGAAATGTCATCTGCGTGCAATTCAAGGTAGTCACAGGGTGTGTCGCGATGCACCCTTATCACACCGTGACACAGGATCGTGTGTCTGAGTGTCGCGATTTTGGTTTCATATCGTGTATCGTTACAGCCCTACTAATTATATTTTAAATGTTTCAGCAGCAAGAGCTGTATATGTCACTTTATGCAGTGAGCAGAAAGGCTTTTTGTAAAGTTTGTATATTGACTGATGTGACATATTTTTCGTACATTTTTCGTACTTTCTATTAAGTTTGGACAAGGCTTCATACTTTCATTCAGTAAATGAAGGCCATAGCACTTTAGGAAAACGAATCCTTCTTTTGCAAAGTCACATGGCCTCGAATCCAGCGGCGCAAGCGAGTGTACAAACAAGCGTCAGATGCTTGTAACTCACGGCACAGAAGTGTCGAGCGGCGTGTCAGACGAGACAGCTGCATTGGTAGCCAATTAAGAGATCCTACACACCCACCTGGATAGAAGTTGAAAGAATGCTGGTTCACATCTCTCGGCACGAGACATCAAACGGTCCTGCATCCGTGGCTGCCGGTGCTCTGGGGAAAATAAAAACACAGATCAGAGTGTGTGACGGCCCTTTGAGAACTGTCATTAGCACTTCACACACTCCAGCTGAAAGCTTCGTACACAAGACACGTTGTCTTGACGGTGATCAAATCAGCTGGGATCTGCTCCCAGCTTGGGCTGTCACAGCACGTCGAGCCGTGTCGCGATCTTTCAAAAGCGCGCGTGTGGATCTAGAAAATTTTTCATCTTCATTGAAAGTCGTTCTAGGCGTTTTGGTTAACCTCATGTGGTGTTTAGAGTTTTTTGTGTTTATGTTGATTTTGATTTTGTGTGCTTGTGGGTTGACTAAAGTGCTCAGAGGGTTCACTGTGTGCTGTGTTGGAAAGGGTGGTGGCCTGTGTGTGTCATTTGTGGGCATCTCTTTTGGACCTGATCTGCTCTGGTCAGCATGGAGAGATGCTTCTTTCATCCAGATGACCGGAGATAGAACATTGTGATCCCACGTTCTGGCTGAGCTGTGGTATTTGACAGGAGGTTTTTGTTGTGTGTGTGGTATCAGGAGTCTAATTAAAGCTCTTTGAGTAACTGTTATTGGAAGGGCGTTGTTGCCTCCTTTCTTTCTTTGATTCTGTCTGTCACAGCCGGCTTGCCTTCAAGTGATATTAATAGTTGTGAGTTTCTTCACCAAGGTTTGAGGCGAAGAAATGTATTTAACATAACTCCATAAATCTACTCTGACATTCCCATGTGTTTTATTGGAGCCTAAAGCATTACTAGTAACATTTTTATAATGGAATTGTTGTTTTGTCTTTCAAAAATGTATTTAATAAAACACACACACACACTCTCTCTCTCTCTTCAGTGTCACACGATCCTTCAGAAATCGTTCTGATAAGCTGATTTGGTGATCAAGAAACATTTTTTAATATCGTAAAAGTTGAAAACAGTTGTGCTGCATATATTTGTGCAGGAACCAAAATAAGCCACAAATGATTTAATATATTTATAGAAATAGCAAAATGTCAAAAGATAAACTACAAAATATTTTAAACATAATATTTATGTTATATATATATATATATATATATTTATCTATATTTTATAGAATGACTATCTGTCACTTTTGTTCAACTTAATGCATATAAATTGTTATTAGATTTGTAAATATTTTTAAAAAGCACGATGTATTTCCTTGACGTGACGTTTTAGGCACACTATATGTGACATAAGAGAAATAGCATATTTAAAATGTAGGACACAAATTTATTTAGTTGGTCAAAAAGTAAATTTAGGGACATCAACGAAAAATGTACAATTTAAAACATTTTACTTACGACAAGCTTTATTTGTATTGATATGCTCTGCCAATTAATTACACACAATAAGTTATTTATTTAATGTATATCTGTCTTAGAGCAGGATTTTCGACTAGTGCCAAACTATTGCAAACTGATGAAAATGAAAACCAAACAACCAGCAAAGGTCCTTGTCATTCACTGCTGAAGTTATGCCTGATTAGGAAAGAAAGTCAAATTAATATGAATAAAATTTTAATAAATTAGCATTTGCAGCTCGTTGTGTTTGGAGTCACTGGGACATCATTTAACATGCTATTTTTGTTCTTGTGTTTATAATATTGCTATATATCATAATCATCATATATCACAGATGGTTTAATAATATTGTAGCATGCAACTTCTCTTGCTGTAAACCATTGGGCTCTTCGGCTTGATGTTATTTAAGGTCGAATTCTTGGCACCACAGCCATCCACGAGGGGAACTCCATGCTTGAGGTTCTGAACGTTTTCAACTAGTAAACACACTGGAATCTTGTTCTCAATCAAACCTCAACAACTATAGAAACAGTTTTAAATTGATCGGGAGTAACCCTGATACACAATCTTAAAAACTGTTCTATTGGTATGCATTCCAGAAAAACATTCCTGCTTCTGTTTAATGAAAAACAAGGGTTCAGCACTTCATTAGTGTGACTTCTAACACTTGAGATTTGCCAGCATGAATTTTACATATGTGCACGTTGTAATGAAATGCACGAAATGCTAATTAGTAAAGCTAATGTGTCTTTGGTTGCTGACGACATTAAAACCACACTAAAGAAATTGTTCACAGCAAAATTAGACTTCTGTCATTATTTACTCACCCTCATTTTAAATCTGTATATCACCCTGAACCACAAAACCAGTCATAGGGTTAAAATCTTCAAAGATTTATACAGTATCAGAAAGCCGACTTAAAAGCTTTCCATGGAAGCATGTTTTTACAACAATTTGAAAATCTGCAATCTGAGTGTACCAAAAAATAAATAAAAAATCAAAATATTGAGAAAATCGCCTTTAAAGTTGTCCAAAGTCCTAGCGATGCAAAATTAAGTTTTGATATATTTAGGGTTGGAAATATGTCAAATGTATTCATGGAACATGATCTTTACTTAATATCCTAATGATAAAATCTATCATTTTGACCCATACAGTGTATTTTTGGTCTGTTGCTACAATTATACCCCAGCGACTTAAGCCTTGTTGTCCAGGGTCACATATAGCTATTATTTATGTTAATGAGTTAGTTATATCATAGTAAAAATATGGCGTTATTGCATCAGAGATAAATGTTTGAAACAACATGAGGGTGTTAAAATGACAGAACTCCTTATTTAAGTTATTAGAGGTTCATTATGACTTGTATCTAAGTCAAAATGTCAAAAGAAGTTACGTTATTGAAGTACAATCGGTGGTCAAAACTGTTCTTTCCTCAAACCATTTTCTAAATGAAATGACTTTGAAAGTTTTGAGTTTCAGCCGCAGTTGGTGATAGAGAGGCCAACATTCCATAATGAACCTATAACCTGGGTAGAATAACGTCACATCCCAGCACTGCTGCTCTCCATCAACTTAAAACTACCCTGAAGTTCATTGTGGAGTGTGAGCTTGATCAGGACGCTTTGCCAGATGTTCTCGCAGTCAGCTCCTCCACCTTTGGCTACGACGTTAGCTGTGTCATCCTGACAAATGATCCTAAAGAGTATTACGTTAACCAGAAAGTACGGCGTTGGGGTCATTAAAGTTTTTGAGGTTTCAACAAAGACTTTCAACTTATAAATCATAACCATAGACTCCGTCTATTAGACATTACCCCACCTCGGTAGTTCGCTATGCTTCATTTATCAGCATCTAAACAAACAAAACAAGACAGGCACATGATTACAGGGACATTTCACTCCCTGCACCCCCTTAGAGAACTGGTTGTGAGGAAACCTTCCCGTTCGTGAGTTTCGTGCTAGCGAGACATCCATGTGCATGACCGCGTCATGGCACTAGCTTGCGGAAACGTTGCCAGTTATGTTGACTACATTCCTCCCTCAGCTCCACCCCCGACCCACTCACTCATCTGAGACGCCTGTGTTTGTCCAACCACTTGTTTTGCAAGATGAAATGGCAGCAAATCAAGCGTTCGAGTCAAATGGTTCTCATGTGTTTCCTTCACTTTGTTGCGCTACATGCTTTCTCCAACAGAGCTCCTCGTTTTCATGTCTTCAACTCTCTGTTATGTGGTTGCTCTCATCCCCCAGGCTTCCACTTTGTTTACTGACAAACCATATTGACGGAAGAAAACAAATCTAACAAAACCAGTATAGTTTCTATAATGAGTCTCCGCGATCCCAGAGTTGTGATTATCCGTTTTCACAAAAAAACATCCGCCCACACTTAGTGTGAATTGCAGAAGACTTATTTGATAAATTCAGACGAAACCTTGTATGACGGTTGTTCTTTCAACCTCGCGGCTTATGATATTTATTTGTATTTTTTCTGTGCCGTTTGCGGGGCTATGAGATGAATTAGCTGCCATTTTCCAGACATCAGCGGTACAATGCCTCGATGGGACGCCGCTTCTCGCGGTGACAGTGAAATGATCTTTCCCTTATTAAACGCCTCCATCCTTATAAAGGTGGGAAATATAGTCTCCCGCTTTTACCTGGAGGTGGGAGCCGCATTAAATATTAATTAAAAGTCACATCAGGAGCGCCACGCTTATATCTGTCTTCCCGGTCTTCAGGCGGAGACGGAAGTGATAAGTAACTTTATTACCTCCATCGTGGATAGAAGGAAGGCGGTAGGGGAGGAATAAGGGAAAAGAGGGACTGCAGAGAGGAAAGAGATTCATCTGTTGTGCAGACGCGTTCGTGATTCTGCAATGAGACTGATTTCGTTATGTGAATAGGGGTTTTGTGGGGCAGAGAGAGAAAAAAAGAGAAAGATTATTAGAAGAGCACAAGAGTACTCAGTGCTGGGAGTTAAGGCGAAAAAGTGAAAACGAGGGTGGGGATTTTTGTGGTGTAGATTGGGGCTCTGTGATGCTTCCAGCGTTTAATTAAATCACTAGGGTTCGAGACTCACATCCTGCACCCAAAATCAACCTCCCCTTGTTTACGGTGTCCTCTTAAGGAAGGTATTGATGTATTGATAAACAACCCTTCGTCAAGGTTTTAATGAAGCTAAGCTAAATCTTTATTAAATGTACTCTTTGAGTTAGGTTCAAACTTTTTAATTAACTAAGTTCAGCAAACATTACACTTGGGTTTTCAGGCACTGAACTTGTGTTTATTAAACTGATTTTAACTTAATTCTTTATATCACATGAAGGTCATAATAAAACGTGCCATTTTTTTGATAAATTTATACAGGTCCCTCCAAAAATTAGCATATTGTGATAAAGTTAATGTACTGATAAACATTAGACCTTCATGTATTTTAGATTCATTACACACAACTGAAGTAGTTCAAGCCTTTTATTGTTTTAATATTGATGATTTTGGCA
>JAUMHQ010000024.1:1949891-1977221 GCA_032361165.1 Enteromius paludinosus | reverse complement strand
ATCTTCAGAACATGAACACTTTTCTAACAGCCATGAGCTGCAGACATCGCTCTTCCTTATTCCCTTTTCCGGTTTTCATAATAAAAGTCCCGCTCAAACCAACTCTTAACTAGCAGTTTAAAAAAAAAAAATCTTTATTTCTTTTATTATGCAAATGTGGCGAGCCTAACTATTACGCATCTAGACTGTTACAAAACAGTCTGTGTTTTGTGGGAATTTGACAATTTTTCAGTCATCTTTTGCAAATACTTGATTTATATAAGAAGTAGGAAACGATGGTATTTAGACTCACAGGATGTTATGTCCATGTACTGAACTGTTATTATTCAACCATGACGAGGTAAATTCAGTTTTCCATTCTATGGCACCTTTAAAGGGGAGGGGGGCGGATAGAGTAGATAGGCTAACGTTATATAAAACAGCATAAGGAACTTTGGTAACACTTTATTTAAAGCATGTATGTATAATGCATTAAAAAAGTGTTTATAATGTATTACAATTATGTAACGACAATTGTGACTATTAATGTGTGACCTTTGTGACAATTGTGAACTTTTAAAATGTATGTAAAAGCTTTAAGTGAAGCTGTTTTTTGGACATTCTTGTCAAAGGTGTATGAAATCTTTTCATGAAAATCTAGCTTTGTTTAAGGGGTCCCTGTGTTGACTGAATGTCTGGGTTAGGGGTCTCTCAGTTTCTCGGATTGGTTTGCTGGTCTTAGATGGTTCAAGCTGCCCAAGTCAGTGTTTATCTGGGAAGCCAACTGATATCTCCAGCTGATCAGCTGAAGAGTATCCCAAATCTCCTAGACCAACATATGTTAAGTTTTCTAAATTCATGTTATAGGTCTTGTGAATGAGCCACACAGAACCAATACCTGCCTACATTTTTCACACTTGGACATATGCCACAGTACAGCAGAAGATTTGTCACTACTTCCTTTTCATCGTAACTTTAGGCTATTTTTTTCCTGCAGTGTTAAACAGTACAGCAGCCCTTTGTCCCCAATATAATGATCTCTTCCTCAAAATTCCAACTTCTCACTCGCTCCTTCCTCCTTGGCCTGATGTAAATGTGCTCTCATAACATGGCAAAGACCGTTTGTGTATGATGCTAAGGGTAATAGGTGGTTTCTTATGTGGTAATTAGTATTTAGAGGTGTAATTTTAGATGTTCTAACCTTACAGCCTGTAATTAGCCTTTATACTACCTGAGGTAATGTGACTCACCTTTTTAAATGCCGCTGATGTGTTTGATGAGTCGGAAGTTGATAGAATCATCCACCGTTGCACGAGAATTCCACCTTTATCTGCTGTGAAAACCCCCCTTGTTTGACTCATAGATTCATGAGGTTTTATTGTTTACAACTGCGCAAATGATTCTAGGCGTTTCTCAATTGTTCAGTTGCCCTTCCCTGATACCGCTCTTGTACTCCGCCGTGTTTAAGCAGGCCTTGATTATAGAGTGCCACAGCATTTCTTGGATATCACAGTAATACAGTAATGGCTTGGCATGAGAGGAGTCTCCCTTTAATTACGCTTTTCCAATTTTGCAAGGGCCGTGTTTTTTTCTCCTCTTCTCTTTTTCTATTCTTTCAGAGCTGTCGCTGTCTCTTCCCTTTCATCTCTGTTCCCACCTGATTGTGGGCTGGTGTGAATTTGAGGGTACGGTGTGCAGCAAAGCAAAATAACATGCTTGGAGACTAAGTCTCTTACACGCTACACTCTTTATGTAATGAGACTTAAAACCCGTTGTCTCGTTTCTTGCAGGCAATGTCTATCCGGTCATCCTGTGATTCATTTGGGACGTGTTAAAGCAGTCACCTTTCTTGGCTTGGGGATTATCGCAAACAAATCCAGTATGGTGTATAAAATAATAAGTGAGTTATTGGGTTTCTCACAATTGACTGAATTTTGTTGGATGTTCTTTTTACTTGATGACAGATTTTGGTGAGTAAATAAGATGGCTATTGGGATGATTGTGAGGTCATCTAGGCCTGTCTTGTGTAACATGTTTTGGTTATTAATAACTATAAATTTCCATTTCCGTTTAGTCATTTTGCAGACACTTTTATCCAAAAGGATCTTAAAGAGGCAACAACAGACCACGGAAGTGTTCATAATACCAGCCTATGGGACTTTTCAAATAAGTACAAGCTAGAAAGGGGAGGAATAAATCTTTTTTTTAAGATGAAGGTGGTAGATAAGAAAAAATGTGGTTTCATTAATCAGTGCTCAACCTCAAGTCTCAAATGTTTCTCCTCAAATGATAAAAAAAAGTGTCATTGCTGTCTGGGAGAAACTGGAAATCTTCAGCTCACTTTGAGTGCTTGGTTGATGAGGCAGTAGAGGAGGAGCAAGACTTAGAGGACTCCTCTCACTCTCAGGGGCTGTCTGAGAGAAACTAGCCTGCTCGAAAAACCTCCAAATTTTATCTAACACTGTGAAGATATGAGCTCAATTAAGATGATAAACTTGGAGGACGTTCAGGTAAGGAAATACAGTGTTGCTTGAGCATCTGTAAGGATGACAATCCATTTGGCCAATTCACAGACAGTATATCTTCAACAGCTTGGGCTTGTCTGTGGATTGACTTTGTCTTTTATGGGCAAAATCCTTCTCATTTAGTAAGAGCCGTTTCAATACAACATGCTTTGCAAAAACAATTAGGTCTAAACCCTGATGTTGAGCATTCATCCTTCACTTCCACGTTCTTCCACAGTCTAAAGCAATCTGTAGATTCTCTTCTTTGTTACACAGAGAGTAATGCACATAACTCCAAGACCCGAGTGCATATGGAGCCCAGTTAAGTCACCTGCATGACCCTAGACGAGTGAGGGTCTGCTCTTGATCACATGTCCATCTTCATAAGCTTGTCTGCTCATTAAAGCGATTTAGTGGCAGTGTTCAGAACCGATAAATCAGCGGTATAATATAGGAGCATGTTAGCACAGATAGTAGCCTTCTCAGTTTCCTCCCTCAGGAGAGCACGGTCCCGGTCCTCGGGTCTTAGTTCAAATCAAAAAAGCTGTTGCGAAAGGGGGCCCTCAGACCTCAGTTAGAAGTAATGTATGGTGATCAAAGGACAGCTGGCTACAAGATTGGTTTATCCGGCCGGGATCAATTTTTCATCTGTGATATGGTGATGTATTCGCGAATGTGTGCAAGGGAGCGAACAAACGTGTACCGCCGTGGCAGGTGTGTTGAAGTGTGTACGCCGAGGTGGGGTGGAGGGCACTTTTTCATTACGAACCTGCACATCTGCGTGTGTGTTTTTGTGCGTATGAGCTTGCATGTGTTTAAGCGAGCCATAGAGATGTGGACCGGGGGCCGGTTTGGGGTGAGGTCTTTTTGTTATTGCTCAGTGGATGGTTCCTGCTAGTACTGGGGCTTCTTGTGTTTGCTTTTGGGAGTGCTTCCATATGCACGGCCTCGCCGAGACATCTGGCTGAGCGAGAAGGAGATCAGCCATGTTAGGACGCCTATCCCTGGCCTCTTTGCTTTCATGGAACATCTCCAAAAAAAGAGCTGCACCTGCCTTCTCGATCGCCGTTGTTGTGTCTCGCACATGCACAGCTTTCACGGTTTAGTTTCCACGGGGGGTTTCTAGCGCAAAGGGTTTTCACCGTCTGCACATCGGTGGGGAAAGTCTGTTCCATCATGTTAAGACTAGTTATTAACACTTCCCCAGACTGGGGGGAACGTTCCCTGCAGGATGGAAAAGGTCTTTTAATAACCTCTTCCCACTCCACATTGGGCTCTCTGGGGGAAAAACAGATTTAAACAATTATCAAGCTACTGTACGAGCTCAGCGCCCAGAGAACAGCCTTAAATTACAGTGCTTAAACTGTCCAAATGTATGCTGCTCTACCTCAAGGAAAGAACATGTTATGCATGACATAAATAATTGATATCAGTTCTGCTCTGACAGCACTGTTCTGCTTTTGTCCCTTATTCTTTCAGCTGCTTTCCTGGACTCTTCCAGATCTAAGAAGAACAATGGAAGCAATTCGGAGTTGGCGTCAAATGCGGGAAGCGCTGGAGAATTGTGAACTTTCAGCAGATGAGACTTATTGTAAGTCACTTTCTTTTGGGGGCCGTTCTCAGGGTTTGTACTTGGGGGTTTGGAGAGGTTAGCAGGTTAAAGAGGGGCCGAGGCTGCACTGACGGACAAGAGCAAATTGATTGCATGTGGGAGAGGAAGCCTTTCTATTAAAGGTATTTATTTTAAAGATGTATGGCCGTGCCTGAGCCCAAGCGCTTGCTTATTGTAAGAAGTCACTTCCAATCACATCCCTGTGCGGGGCCCGCGGTGCGTGCCACGGAGCCATTGTCACCCTATCGCCGGGTTCGAGGTCCACTCACGCCAACTATTTCGGCCCCTGACTTCTTCTCTCTTCCCCTCATTTCTTCAGGGCATGACTTTGGGGGGGTTGGGGGCATTCGTGCAGTTGTTAACCTGTGTTTCACACCTGCTGCTCAGTGTGGGGGGGTCACAGTTCAGACTCCTCTGAGTTTAATTTACTTCAGGTGTTTTGGTGCCTGTACCAGGCCTCCTTTGCCCTGTATCCTAGCCAGGAGTACTTGGCTCTAGCACTGAAAGAGGTTTGAGGTTTGGAAGGGGCAATTTTGAATTGAATATTAGGATATCATAAACATTACTTGCAATTTTATCTTAGCTTGTGGTCCTCTTAGGAGCTATGAAAAGCAGGCTGCTTGGCATGCAATGCTTTCACTCAAGGTGTGAAGCAGAAGAGATTTTCAGCAAAGAGACACGTGTAGAGAGAATGTCTAATGGCTACCAGACGAAAATGGTCTAAATAAGGTTGAAACTAAGGTGAAATCAGATTGAAATGTGACTTTGTGAAATGTTTGTTGGCTAGATCTGCATTAATCTTCAGGTTTTTTATGTTCAGCTCCAAATTAAGGAGTGATTGGTGTCTTTATAACTATACAAGCTTGCACTTTTCAGCAAGCGTGTACGAAATGCAAGCATTGCAATTTATTTCAATATCATAATTTTAAATAAAACTTCAAATAATTAGTGACACTTTACACTAGGTTCTTTGCTAATGTCATGACAAAAAATCTCCTGCCCTTAATATTTACAGTGTACCTTATTTTTTGTCTTGTTTTATTTAACTTTTTTCTCACTTTTTAGCATCGGTATTGTCTTATTTTCTGTGGAGCAGCTGTGTCTATATTTTTAGTGAAAGATTATAAATTGAACAAGTCATCTTGTCATGTTTACATTTCATCCCAGTATAAGCAGCCTGTCCTTTAAATCAGCACATTTTGTCAAGCTCCTCAATATTTCTAAACTCGGAGCTGAAATGAATGTTGAAAACGTCTCAGATTTAATCAGCCGTATGTGCTTGAGGCTGCAAAACATTCATCTTCGTTTCACTTTTTGATTTATTCTTGCATCAGTGTGTAAAAGCTGTTTTTGTAAAAGTTTTCCCTGGAATGTCAGAATCTGTCAAAAGACAGACAACATTCCAGACCACACAACACAAACATTAGTGAAATACATACTCATCACTGGTAGCAATTAATGTTTTGGGTGTGTTATGATATTGTGGAAATGGAGGGAAAGAGGAAGATGAATCATCGACCCGAGATCAGAGCCCTATTATCTCATCTCTAATTGTTGATTGATCTGAGAGAGGCTGTGTCTGGATTCAGGGGCTTTTTTTTCCCATGGAGATTAAACCATACTGTTTAAAGTTGTGTCAAACAACACGCTCACCAGAGGTCAGAGGGCAACCATATAGTGGTGGCTAATGGTAGCAAATGATGTCAATCATGTCAAATGACCCGGTGGTGAGACTTGTGCCTGCCTTGAACTGGAATTCCAGGAATGAGCTTGCTAGGTGTGCGTTCATGTGGGAGAACTGTTGTCTGCTAATCTTTCTTTCTTTCTTTTTCTTTCTTTCTTTCTTTCTTTTTTTCTATTTCTATAACTGAAGTCCATTATGTGCAGAAATTTTTTTTCTTTTTCTTTTCGACCTAAGACAAGTTAGACAAGACATCTAGGATGATATGGGAGTGAGTAGATGATCAGGAAATTTTTATTCTGGAAGTGACAGTCTCCTGACTGACAAATTGCTGTTAAATCCCTTGTAAAATTATCTTCTCTGCACAATTTCAGACTCTGAAAGATTCTGTCATTAGATTCTAAGAGCCACTATTAGTTGATTAACACATGAAATTATCAGGACAGTGAGAGATTTTAGGCTATAAAATTACATAACAGAGAACAGGATCAGGAAAATTTGTATTATACTTATTTTTTTATTTATTTATCAGACTTTTTAACTCTACATTAACCCATTCAAATTCGTTATTGGTAATATTCTGAACAGCAGCGATTTGTATTTTGACTTTTATTTAGTAAGTAAATAAATATATACATAACTTAATAAGCTTCATTGAAAAAAAAACATTTTTATTTTAAATAATTTTAAGACACTAAACATAATTAAATATTAAATGTTACCTGAGAATGAATCTTTGAGCTAGACTCAAACTCAAATTCCCACATGAGCACCACCACTAAGCCACAGCCCTGACCTAAGGAACACTGTCTGTCAGGAAGATCATCTTGTCTGTTTTGTTTTCCAGCACTATTTTGTGACTCTGGATTTGTAGATTTCTGGTTACTAAGCAATACCATGGCAGATACACGCATAAACACAGAGCCATATTCCCAGTGTATCTGCCCTTTTAATACGTGCATGACTGCAGAAAAAAAGGCCCCAGGTTTGAGACAGAAAGAGAGAGGGGATAAGAGTGTATGTATGTGTTTGGGTGTGTGTGTGCACGTTCTCAAAACTCAAAGCAGCCCCCTTGTCATGGATATGATGTATATCAGTATCACTGTTGGTAAATGGCCATTGGTATTCAGCCCATGAAACTGGAGATCAGGTGTGTGGCACACAGTTAGGATGTTAGTGCCCGTACACACACACAGAGCTTTCATCGATGTACTATGCTAAACACGGCACCATTGTATGTTCAGCCTTGCATCATTTGAAATATGTGTTATTTATTGGACTTATTTTGTTATTCATACACTTTATTGAATTAATGAACAAATTTACAAATAAATACAATCCTGTCCGCCATAAATCCAAAGCCTCCTGCCCAGGGGCAAAGACTTATGGGAAAAGGAAGCGTCTCGATCAACAGCCAGAACAACAGCTCATGCATGCAGGTGTGAAGTGACAGTTTTATAAGTCAAAGAAACATCTGCATATGTGTGTGTGCATTAGGGGGTGCATTTGTGCCCAGATGCAAAGCTCAGTAAAAATTCCTTCACATCCACATAGACAAACACACATACACATCCTACTATGTTTGATCAGTTTATGGCAGACCTTTGGCACGGCGTTAACTGTGACAGATTAATGTAGGAGAACCTGCCAGCGGCCCTCTGCCAGAGATGAGTGTGTGTGTGTGTGTGTGTGTGAACACACTGACACATGTGGTAAATCCATAGTCTCTCTTTTTCCATACTCTGCCTAAACTGACAAATCCAATTATAAGACAAATTATTTTGTCTGGATGTGTTTGTTTTTGTTTGCTGGAAATTGGCCTGGCCTGAGTTCTCTTTATGTTCGTTGTGTATACTTGCGGTGGTCTTCCCGTAAGCACTTTATCGTTGCTATATGTCGAAGCTGTTTCTCAAATCAGTGGGAGATGGCTTTATTTCGAGCGTTAATCAAACAGACTGCTCGCTAAAACGTCACCATTAGTTTGTTTGCATAGAAAAAGATTTGTGTCTCTCTCATTTGAGCCTGTAGTCTCTATAGTCTGAACAGACTTTTAAATGACATATTTTGCGCTACGTTCATAACTAACGCTGGCTTGTCTAAATAAAGCTACTACATCTTCTTTGTTGGCCGGCCTTGTCCTTCCACTTCTCTAAAAGATCCCCCATTGTTCTACATGACAGATGGCTACTTTATCACATTAAGCTACAGTGACACTCAAAAGCAAGTATTTTTACAACCTGCAAGCATCAGTGACCAAATTTAAAAGAATGCTCAGTGTCGCTGTTGACCTGATTATAGGCCAGTGGATGTGTCTTCGCCAGGCAGCCGGCTCTTTTAAACTCAGCAAGGTGCCAGCGAGAGAAGTTAATGAGCTTTAAGCTGCAACGCTATGCTACGCTCACTCACTCTTTCTCCCTCTAACTTTCATGTTGTAGGTTATTCTGAATTTCCCAGTGCTCAGCTCACCACATGATCGGCCAGCTCAGTGTTTTTACACCTGTTAAATCTACTGAGATGTTGAAAGGCATTTTTAAGGGTGGCTGTTTTTCAAGGAAAGGGCTTTTTGTGAGCGCGAGATGAAAAAAGACAAGGTTTTTCTTGTCTGACTACTTGTTTTGCTCATGTTTATGCAGTATAAATAATGTTAGGTCAGTGGTTAATTAATTGATCGCTGTAAATTGGCATTACATATTTAAACATATTTAATAAATTTAATAAAAACCATTTAGACACTATTTTAGTTTTTAATGTTTTGATTCGGAATTTTCTCATTTTTATTTTCCCTTTTCATTTCATAATTTTTTTTTTTAATTATTAATGTTGTTTGTTTTTGTCATTTTTTGTGTGTTTTTTTATTTCTATATTTATATTTTTTGTTATTTTAGTACATCAAGTTAAACTGAGAAATAGCATCTTGGCAAGTTATTGAAAAAAAAGTTTAGTTTTCAGAAATATTAAGTTACACGACACTTTTTTAAAAATTAAATGTTTTTAAGAAGTTTTAGTTTTAGTTTCACCTAGTTTCAATTAACTCTAATAACTCTGCATTGTACTTTATTTGATTAACTGTAATTAATGCAGTAGAGAATTGTGCTTGCAACTTCAAAGTTATGGGTTAGAGTTCCAAGGAATACATGAACTTATGAAATGTTTAGCTTAAAAGAAATGGTTCACCCCAAAATAAAAGATCTGTCTGTAACCAGGCTGTTGGGGTAACCATTGACCTCCACTGTATTTTTGTTCCTACTATAGAAATCAATGGCGACCCAAACAGCCTGGTTCCAAACTGTTGTTTTTTTAAATATCTTAAATTATGTAAATGATGACAGAATTTTGATGACACCCACATTTTTGGGTGAACTACTCATTTAAATATATATAAAAGCAGGATAAAAGCATGTGTAAATGTTACATGTCATTGTTTATTTAAATTTATATTTTTATTTGATTGACAGCCCTAATAACTATCATTAAAAATGTTTTGCCAATATGTGGGGGTAAAAGAATGGTCACAGGAAATGAAGTAATAGTGATTGTACAGCTAGTCAAACTGTCTGAATCTAAGTGTGCGCTTGTAAATGTGTGTGTGCTGTGTTGACCTGAGGGTAGCCACATGAACCCTGGAGGGGAAGAGGAAAGGAGAGAGGGAGCGGTGCAGAAAAAGGGGGGATTTGGCAGAAGTACGTTCTAATCCTGTGCTCAGCCAAGCAATCTCATGATGCAGAGGGGTTAGCCATGGCAGTGAAAGCAATCTAATGGCCAATGAGTAATCAACACTATTGCCTGTCCTGACTAATATAGAGAAACGAGCCAGGAAGAGGTATAGAGACATTACAGTTACTCCAGTCTGCACACACTATAGACCAGAGCTCTTATACAAAAGCACACTTATGAGTTTGTAGCTTACATTTATTTTGAACATTTTGAAATGTCAATGCTGTGTCCAGCTAAATTTGTTTACATTGGTATTAATAGGTTTATATTATAATTTAAAAAGAAGATATTTATACTTTTATTTAGAAAGGAATAATAGATTTATATATTGTTACAAAATGAAATTTCATTTTTATTTCATTTTCTGAAAAGAATGCTGAAAAATTTTTAGGACTGTTTCACCAAAAAATATTAAGCAGCACAACGGTTTTCAACATTAATATTAATAATATTCCTACTCCTACTACTACTACAACTAGTATATTCTGTATATATATATATATATATATATATACACACACAAATAAAGGGAACACAAAAATAACACATCCTAGATCTGAATGAATGAAATATTCTTATTAAATACTTTGTTCTTTACATAGTTGAATGTGCTGACAACAAAATCACACAAAAATGATCAATGGGAATAAAAAAATTTAACCTGGAGTCACACTCCAAATTGAAGTGGAAAAACACACTACAGGCTGATCAAACTTTGATGTAATGTCCTTAAAACAAGTCAAAATATGGCTCAGTAGTGTTGTTGGCCTCCACGTGCCTGTATGACCTCCCTACAACACCTGGGCATGCTCCTGATGAGGTGACAGATGGTCTTCTGAGGGATCTCCTCCCAAACCTGGACAAAAGCATCCGCCAATTCCTGGACAGTCTGTGATGCAGCTTGGCGTTGGTGGATGGAGCGAGACATGAAGTCCCAGATGTGCTCAATTGGATTCAGGTCTGGGGAACGGGCGGCCAGTCCATAGCATCAATGCTTTTGTTTTGCAGGAACTGCTGACACACTCCAGCCACATGAGGTCTAGCATTGTCTTGCATTAGGAGGAACCTAAGGCCACTGGCATATGGTCTCACAAGGGGTCTGAGGCCCTCATCTCGGTACATATTGGCAGTCAGGCTACTTCTGGCGAGTACGTGGAGGGCTGTGCGGCCCCCCAAAGAAATGCCACCCCACACCATTACTGACCCACTGCCAAACCGGTCATGCTGGAGGATGTTGCAGGCAAACATTCTCCATGGCGTCTCCAGACTGTCACGCTGTCTCAGTGTGAACCTGCTTTCATCTGTGATGAGCACAGTGCGGCAGAGGCGAATTTGCCAATCTTGGTGTTCTCTGGCAAATTCCAAACGTCCTGCACGGTGTTGAGCTGTAAGCACAACCCCCACATGTGGACGTCGGGCCCTCATACGACCCTCATGGAGTCTGTTTCTGACTATTTGAGCAGACATATGCACATCTGTGGCCTGCTGGAGGTCATTTGGCAGGGCTCTTGCAGTGCTATGGCAGTGCTCCTCCTGTTCCTCCTTGCACAAAGACGGAGGTAGGGGTCCTGCTGCTAGGTTGTTGCCCTCCTACGGTCTCCTCCACTTCTCCTGATGTACTGGCCTGTCTCCTGGAAGCGCCTCCATGCTCTGGACACTATGCTGACAGACACAGCAAACCTTCTTGTCACAGCTTGCATTAATGTGCCATCCTGGATGAGCTGCACTACCTGAGCCACTTGTGTGGGTTGTAGACCCTGTCTTATGCTACCACTAGAGTGAACGTCAGCCAGAAAGCATCGGAACTGAGAAGTGGTCTGTGGTCACCACCTGCAGAACCCCTCCTTTATTGGGGGTGTCTTGCTAATTGCTTATAATTTCCATCTGTTGTCTATTCCATTTGCACAACAGCATGTGAAATTGATTGTCAATCAGTGTTGCTTCCTACATTTACATTGTGTTGTTTAAGTGTTCACTTTATGTTTTTTGAGCAGTATATATATGTTACTTGAGCACAAATAACCTTAATAGAATGATTTGAGAATAGAATTAGAATTAATAGAATTAACTTTTTTTGCCATCTGAAGAAATAAATAACCTTGTAAAATGTAATGAAATACTATATATTTATGTTAAATAGTAAAAGCTTATTACTCAATATTACCGTTTACTGTATTTTTATGTGCATTGCAAAATTACAGGAAATTGTGTGCATTTCTAGATTTTCAAAAAAACACCATTTGGTATGTTTTTTAAGCCTTTTGAATTACGGGGACACTGAAAATGTCCTCATAAATCACCTTCATATTGTAATACCTATGTCATACCCATGTTATTATACATTATACATGTCAATATATACTTTATCTTGAATAAAGTACATTCTTATAGTGTTTTAAAGAGTTAATGATAGTAAGCTGATGCCTGTGCAGTTGGGCGGGCATTTGACCAGCTCTGTGGCAGGAAGCAGCCCCGGCAAATCAAATGGAGGAAAAAAACAAGGAAAAGTACTCATTTGATAGGATTTATGGAAACGCATAAAATAGCATTTATTTTGCTGGCAGGGCATTGTGGCGAGGGAGCTGTGAAACCATGCTTCACCCCCGCTTTAATTTAAGAACCCGTCCCACCTCTACTCGAACGATGGTTTGATCCACCTGCCAGAGATGGGACTCGGCCAAAAGAAAGGATCACAGACAGATGGGGAGAGTGTATAGTGGATCGTCAGTTCACAGAATTAAAAAGCAACAGTGAATACAGTCAGGTGTACCTGAATGGTTTTCAAAAAAGCCATCATTGTGTTAAAAGAAATGTGGGATTAATCTGCTTTATGTGTGTAAGACTGCAATTTAACAACTTGATTTTATATTTATTCAAGAAAATGTAAGTAGTGCAGAACTTCTGGTGGTTGCTTGCTTGCTCAAATCAAACAAGCTCATCCGTAACGGCCTTATATTTTATGATATATTTATCATCATTCTTGCCTCAGTAAGCACTGCTAATTAAGTTTCAAATTACTCACCAGCCATTATTAAAATATAGTCTTACTTTACAGTAATTACTTCTGTGAAAGTTTGCTACTGACTAGCTGTGGTATGGTTGCTGAACCTTGAATGACGAATATGGTTTCCTTTTTACAGCACTGCTCAGCTGGAAAAAATGTATTTAAATACATTTATTAGCCAATATCTCGTCATGCAAATGTTTATCCATCTTTTTGAGACTACTTAATGTTTTGCTGTGGTCACTGGAAGTATTTTTATGCCTCCCTGACACTCTGTGGTTTGGAGTGCGCATAATGACAGGAACTGTGTTTGTGTAACAGGTTCTTTTTTGATACCAAGGAAAATGTTTCCAGAAATCATAAAGAATGACAATTTTGGTTGTTTCTTAATAGCACAGCCATTTTGGGAGGGCGGCCTCGATGTTGCGGTGGGCTCCGGTGTGTTATTCTACGCTATTCATTGACTTTTCCCTAAATTAGTTTTGACGATTTTTGGCCAGAATGCCGCACTCCCAGTTGATCTCTCTCCGCGAACGCTGTGACAGGAGCCATCTCTCAAAGAAAAGAATGGCAGTGAGAGCGGAAGCCGGCTAACCTCTGTCAAAAGCACCATCCATCACTCGGCTGTTTAACCTAGGCCACACTGAAAGAGGGCCCAATTACTCCACCTAATGAATGAAATAAATATGTCCTCACATTAGAGCCCATTATGATCTCTCTCACTCTCTCCTGTTTCCCTGCGTTCGCCCGCAGAGGGAAGACTGAAATGGGGCTCGGAGGCCAGACTCTATAGCTCAAAACAAACACCCCAGAAGTGGCCTAGTTCTACAGTGAGATGCGAGATGTGATCCGTCCATCATATTTTCATTTTATGAAACCCATAGGGTCTAATATTAAAGTTATTTAGACTATTATTGCCTCTGTGGCCTAGTGATTCGCATAAATGCTCCGGTGCAATGAGTTGTTGCGCTCACGTGGGAGATGTGAGTTCAAATCCAATTAACGTTATGTTCTGATCCAATTTTTCCCACTTTCTTCTATAGCTCTTAATCAAAAGAATGGTGAAAAGAGTGAAAACCTCCACAACAACTTACTTTTCCCCCTATGAAACCTTAATTTGTGCTAACACTTGGCAGGGTTGGTTTGCGGTTCGGGTAAACTTGAATTCTGGGAATTTTCCAGGCAATGTTTTGACATTTTAGAAGCTTTTTTGCGAGTTCTCAGTTAGTAAAACTTTTTCTACCATGCTTTTTGCACGGTAGTGGTGCTTTGAATATTTACAAAATACATCAGTTGCACGTATTGCATATATAGTAACCTGTGGCAGATCTATACAGGTGGAGCTGGGGAAGGTGGAGTGTTTTTGGAACCCTGAAAGCGTACTGCAAGATGCTCAAGTGAATGTTGACCAGCCAGTTAAACGTAAAGCAGCAAACTCATTGGCTGCGTATGCAGGATGGACCAATCAGTTTGTGCCAAGTGGTATAATGCTGCTGGGTTCAGTCTTAAAAATTACAGTGTGAGTGCTAAGCGACTCAGGAATAAATATATATTTTTGGTAAATCCTCCGGAACTACAAATGTGAGCAAAGACATTTTAGACAATGTATGAACGTCCATCCCTGGTAATATTTGGGTTTGTTTTTGCCGTATCGTATGCCTGTGTGCTCAGATGAACTATTTGCACCACCTGCAGTCTCATCCTCATCTCTTCCTGCATTCCAGGTGTTCCGAGTTTACAGACATTTTCTGTCCTTTAAAGCACAATAAAGAATTAGAGTGGGTTGAGTTAAAGTGCTGGGGGTGGGGTGGAGGGGTAACCCTCTGTTTATTAGACAGCAAATAGAGGGCCAGCAGCTTTATGATGTGGAAGGTCATTGTTGGTTAATAAATGGCCACATGAGTGCAGGCAGGTGCTGTGTTAACACCTCCTCTCAACGCTCCACCATTCATCAGCCCGGTGTTAATGAAGGTTGGAGCATTAATAGGTGGGTGGCAGAGAAAGCCAGTTAATCAGTGTAAGTCCTGGTCCTGTTTGAAGTACCAAGCTACGGTGGAGGGGGGGCATGGGATGTTGGCCTCTAGGGGGGAATTCAGGGGTCGAGGGAAGTCGGGTCTTTGTGTGGGATAGTTTGGTTGCTGGGAATCTGTGGGCCATCGTGGTTTGGACTTTTCCCAAGGTGTTAAGTTATCTTTGTTTATTCAAGCACAGAGCGTTTTGATGCGGTCACAAACCCTAAGCCAGGGTGTAACCATATATTTAAGATCGGGGAGACCAAATGTAAAAGCTTATGAATCGCCATTGAAAACCATATAATTTGACCACTTTTCTTAATATTACAGTAGGATGAATGCTTCCAACTCAGCGTTTATGGTGGTTATGGCCATTATTCAAATCTGTTATCAAATATGCTTCAGAAGTCAGATCTTATAACATTAGTAATATTTTTTAAAACAATAAAAAACAATATTTTTTAAGGATTTATTTTATTTTATTTTATTTTATTTTATTTTATTTTATTTTATTTTATTTTATTTTATTTTATTTTATTTTATTTTTGCCAGCCAACTTTTGCTTTTTTTTTTCTTTTTTTTCTCGTTATTGCCTTTTGCTTTCATTCTTCCTTGACAAAATGAGAGATGACAAAAATAAAAGATTTGTTAATTGTAAATGCTAGACACATGCTGGATTTACAAGTGCATCATTGCTGATTGAATTTTCCTCAAAGATGATGCATTAGTAGCATCATAGTTTGTCTTTTCTGTTCTATATTGACAGGATAGAGGAATGATAACCAGAAATGAATTACATAAAAATAAGAGAATTGGACAGGAAATAGACTTGGGTCTCAATCTAATTCGTGTCGCTTGTGTTAGCACCTTTGCAGATTGGAACTTTACTTAGACAGAAGGATGTGACTATTTGGTGCCATGCCAGATCCTGTAAACCTAGTTATTCCTCTCTATTCTCATTCCTCCTCTTCTTGTCTGTTTGTTCAGTCGTTACACTCTTTAATTTATTGCTTAATGGAGATGCTGGCTACTTTACGTTTATCTCCTTGACAATAAAGCTCAATAAGTCACCTATAAAGACCTATTTGTGAACTAAATAAGGCAATACATAATCTGGTCAGCTTTGGTTCAGAGCTCCTGTAGCTGGTCTGTTCGGTGTGTAAACTGCTGCAGAGATTGCTGGGGATTCCTCTAACCAAAATCTGTGCCAATACTTGTATCTCAAATTTCTCAGATGCTATTTACCCCAAGATGTCTGCATATACGTGTATGTGCACGTCTGTTTCTGCATGCATGTGTGTTTGGGGGGTGGCTGTGGGGTTTTGGGGGGTTTTGCTGGGGCTTAGCAAGACAATGCACTTTGTGAGGAACAATTAAAAAAAAGGCCAGGTCAAGAGAGAAGGTGGGGGGTGGTAGCTGAACTGTTTTCCACGCTCAGTGGAGTTACAAGTGGCCTAGCAGGCTCTTTCTTCTGCCTGAGGAGTTTGATGCATATCT
The DNA here is from genome assembly GCA_032361165.1 of Enteromius paludinosus. Taxonomy (NCBI): domain Eukaryota; kingdom Metazoa; phylum Chordata; class Actinopteri; order Cypriniformes; family Cyprinidae; genus Enteromius; species Enteromius paludinosus. The sequence continues at coordinate 1,961,218 of JAUMHQ010000024.1, read as the reverse complement.
TCGAGCTCCTCTTTCGTTCTCAAAGCAAACGCTTCAGCGCTGAACCCGTACCGGTTAAACGAATCAGAACAGCGTGGAGATTGCACAGGTTCACAAGGCTTGAGGTACACAAAGCAGCCCTCAGTACCTCAGAAACGCTACTAAACAAGAATCAAAAGTGACGATAACAACTTTATCCTTTGTCATTCTTGAAGAAGTAATCCAGGCCTGGACTGCAAGGTTTTAGTGCAGGATTTTTAAGGGTTTTTGTGTGTGCATTTGATGTTTCAAAGCACTTATGTTTTAAATATGCAATATTATGGAACTTTAATAAGCAAACAAAATGTTTGGCTGCAAGGGTCTGAGAGATAAAAATTATTGTGGGCGATCAAGGTTAACATGCACTTAAAATATTACTGAAATATGACATTATGTTATATTCACTTTTCTTAATAATTATTTTCTTAAGAAATAAAGCATTGTGATTTAACAGCAAGAGAATAGTATTTAACAGAATTTTGGAAAAAAAAAACATGTAAATATTGTTTATAATATTTTATGCACAATACCATTAAAAATCTTTAATTTAATAATAATAATAATAATAATATATTTTTTTTAATTAACAATTTAGTACTTTCATTCAGCAAGGATGCATTCTGTTTCAAATAAAGGCTATCTTTTGAACTTTCTCTTCATCAAAGAATCCTATAAAAAATGTGTCATGATTTCTGAACTAGTAAGCAGCACAACACTTGCTTTTTTTTACATTAATAATAAATATTTTAGATCCAAATCAGAATATTAGTATAATTTCTGAAAGATCATGTTTCTCCATCAAAATATTTTTCAATAAATTTTTCTATTCATAAACACATTAAAGTGCAAAACAGTTACAGGAGGATCATCATATTTGGGGTCCTTGGCATCAAAAGGCTTGAAAGCCCCTGCATCAGAGGGCATTGTGGGATCGAGTTGGGTGGGTGGAGAAAGGCTGTATAATGGTTAACTGAAAGGAACCATTCTTTTATTCAGCATTTAACCCCATCTGGGAAAATAATACGGTGTTGTGGAATGGATACATAGCTCCTACGAACCCGAGAGCGCTTCAAAAAGCCCTGTGATACAAAATGATGACAAGATGCACCATACACCGCCTTTCATTTAGTATATTACGTAGAGAATAGTGTGTCATTGTACAGTAGAGAGAGTAAGGAGAGAGAGAGAGAAAGGGATTGTGAGGTCTTGAGCTCCTGTGATAGTACAGATAACATGTCTGGATGTACTTATCGGCCCAGAAACCTGATCTTATTATTTTAAATTCTGAGACTCAGGCACTTATAAACGGACATGGAAAAAGAGAATGAAAAAAGTGGGAGAGAAAAAAGACCTCTAAGTGTGACAGTGATTTTGTGGGGGTAGGAGCCTGAGTTGGGGTTGGAGGGGGGGCTGTTCTGGGAGCTTCACTGCATTGTGGCCCATCTCTCTCTTTCTCTGACTCACTCGCTCATATGCTCGAAACGCAGATATGTTCGTCCTGCTTTCTCATGACCCAACCCCCCCTTAGGACACACATCCCAGCTATCAGTCGCTGGCTTAGAGGAGCTGTAATTACTGTCGATCAAGCGCTCCCTAGCTTCACAGTGGAATGGTGGAGAATCTGATATGGCAAACGTGAGAGTCGTCAAGCGAGGGGTTGGTGGCGGAGAGGGGCCCGGGGCCCAATAAAGAGCGGATCTGATCTCCCCACTGCGACAGGCTCATCAGCCTCCAGCTAAACAGCTCTGGGGGTCTTTTTTCCCATCGACTGACCAACTGACCTTTCCGCCTACCCCGGCAAGGGGTGTATGTCCTGGGGGGAGAAAGCACATACGCCCACTTTTAAATTTTTAATACTGAAAATGTTTAGCTTTTTTTAATCAATAGTCTTAAGATTGTTTACTATTTGCTTTCCTCTTCAAGGTGAAATGAAGTCCACATCACTGAGCCCAGGGCCCTCTGAAGCCCTCGGCTGACATTATTAGACTGGGATCTTCTTGGGTTTGTTTTGGAGAAAGCACTCACCCGGGGCAAGTGTCTTTTTCAGGCCTTCCCAACTCTAGTAAACAGGGCTCTATCTCTGTCTTTACCACTCATCCATCACTTTTACTCCTTTAATGAATGTAGCTTCAATTTTATGTTCTCTATTTGCAGGAAATTATAGAGCAACTTTATTATGCAACTATACAATGCTGAGAAATGAATATTCCTGTATTATAACATTCTCACTCAGACATTTAAAGATTAAAAATTATATATATATTTATATTTACAATGTAATAAAGTAACTGGCTTTTGTTAGTTAAAAAATGAAGAGTTTTATAAATTTAGGGAAAAGTTAAGCACCTGTATTAAATTGTGTTAAGCCAATGTAAATGCATGAGTGATGTAAACCATTTAATAATAATTAGTTTTTCTGCAAAAACAAATCTTCACACCAGGCCCGGATGGTTGGCATAAACAACCCACACAGAGATTTCAGGAGAATCACTGTGTAAATTTTCAGCTGCGAGACTCCACATTTTTGCCTGTCAGCAAACTGCAGTCCGTAATTGCACATTCTGTTTATTTCCATTTTGTTGTAACACATTCCTTAAAAACAAACATCCTCGGAGGGGAAAAAATGTACAAGTACCAATGATTTGTGCAATATTTCTTCTAAATTGCAAAAGCAGCGGGCCAGCACGAGCTTTTGCAAAATTACATTTCTTCAGTGTAAGCCATAAAAATGCCAAAGCGTATAAACATCCTCTGGTGGATTTAAAAGAAATGTTTAAAAGTTCAATAATATTACAGTACTATGATCTACACTGTCTGAGGCCAATGTTTGTTATTTAATCTGCGATTAGATCCAGGCAAAATGGCCCGCCTTCATAAATTCCGCGCCAGTTTGCCCTTCTGTGAAGATATTACACGAAATACCTTGACTGCAATCTGCTTTAATAATTGGTTACATATCCATCCCTGGTTTGTATCAGATTTAGCTGTCCTGGGGCTCTCAGTAAAGCGCAGTCGTTCAGGCCAATGGCACCTGAGCATTTCGAACAGTGGAGATGTCCTGTACTTTTGTTTATTGTATAATCACGGAAGGCCTTTGAGAGCCAACCATGGTCAATGGACCCTAGCGTCATGGCCAATAGAGTGCCCAACAAACTGTGTCATCTCAACCCCCACAATCAAAAACAAACACTCTTGTTGCTTTTCTGCCACGACCGAAATGGTGGGGAGGGTAAGAGTGTAAGAGCAGCCAAGCTCGGAGCACAGAGGTCAAGTGAAATGTGCTCTTATCCACGGCTCTATTTATTTCTTCTGCGATCTGCCTCTTAAAAGACAGGAACTGTCTGACCAGGGGAAATAGTGGTTTGGCGGTTTCCATTTCTTTTTGTTGCGCTCTGGGATCAGAGATTGCGATTCCGCTTCTGCGAAGACCTTAATTTTGGATTTCTTGTTCGGGCTTGTTACACACGTTCCGAAGTCTTGTTTGATGTCGACTGTGCTATTAGCGGGACTGAGATCATTGAAGATTTGCTTCAGAAAGTGGAATACTGATACAGTCTTTTCCGCTGTTCCTGGCTCTTAATTCACTGTTTTGATACGGTTAATTTCCTGACTATTGTTATGGATAATCTAGCTCCGTATAGTTGAGGAAATGCATGTGTCTGCAAGTCAGTGGTACTTTAAGCATTAAGTTTGTGGTCTTGTTTTGAAGTTCATCATTTTCAGACCACTGAACCGTCAGCAGATCATTTTTGCTTTGAATAATGAAGCCACAGCCTAATCAGTCACACAGCACTTTCAACAGGAGTCCCTACGAGTTGCCTTCGTGTTAACACGGCCCCTATTAATCATTAAAGAAACCAGTTCACACCACCGGCGTAAGAAGCTCACTCATCCACATCCCATTAGGAACCACAGGCAGAGAAAACCAGCTCTCCTGTCCCACGCTTTAATGAAAGTCCAGTTTCCCTTGCCTAAAGGTAACTTGGTGAGTTGATGGTATCTGCCCGAACAATTACACTGTCACAATCAAAGGAAACAGACTTTAAATAGTCTGTCAAGTCCCATCGGGAGCTAATAACCACTCATTTCTCTCCCAGCGTGTCAGCGGGGCCCTGAATCCTCCCTTTGTTCTCTGGATCACCTGCCTCTAAATAGGTAGCTTGTCCTCACACTTCAAGTGCTTAGATGTCAGAGGCGAAACCTCCACGCCCTGAGGGTTAAGAGGGTTTAGGGGTGATATCCACTCTGCTGAACGCAGTGAATCTTCTCGCTCGAGACTCCCGCTGCTATTGTGGTCTATTTCTTTGGCACTTTTGCATAGAGAGCATGACAAGAACATACTAACAGACATTAAGTTGCAATGGGATAAACTGAAAGAAGCAATGCTGCACTATCAGAAATAAAAGTACAAAAGATGTCACTGGGGCGGTACCCTTTTAAAAGGTAAAATCCAGTCATAATATAAGAATTGTAGTGAGTTAGGGTAAAATACAAATGCCATGTTAATCAAACTGAAGGTCTATGTTTTTGGTAGAGCAATTTAGCCAGAATTTGCTAATGTGACTGCAGCAACAGCTTTACTGTCTTCAAAACAGTTCACTTATCCCCCTGCTGAAAAAAAATGCTGATATATGATGGTTAGATATGTTTTGAGGCTAGGATGTTGGTTTAAGTGGGTTTATGCTGGTCCTTTGCCGGTTTAAGATGGTCTTTTTGCTGGCTTTTGTTGGTCACGTGCTGGCAAAGGGCCAGCATAATCCAGCAAAGGACCAGCTTAAACCAGCATCCCAGCATCAAAACATACCTATAACCATCATATGCTGTTTTTTTCAGCAAAACCTTAAAGTACAAGTGTAGCGTGCTACATGCTAACGTCACAATTAGCCAAGCAAACATGCTCTATTGTCAACTGTTTCATTGGGAAGTTTAATTCATTTCAGCGAACTGCTTCATTAATTATCTGAATTGTTTAAATCACTGTGAATCACTATGCTTTACCCTGCTTAGCTAGGTTTAGTGTTTGCAGTATTTAGTTGGATTTGGCATAAATTAATGCTACCATGCTAAAATTAATTCTTGTCTGATTTACACATTTTAGCCTTAGTTTACTCTTATTTTTATGCTTCTATGCGCTTAATAACGTGTAGTGTAGCTAACTACTTTGTGAAGCTTGACTGTAATTTATTTGAGCTTGTAGCTAGCTTTTAGCTGTACAGTTGTTTGTTAAAGATAACAGCTCTTATTTTCTCACTGTCAAGACTGTTATTTATGTGTTTCCCTGTACTTTGTGTTTCTTTGAGTCTGTACAGGTGGCACTGCTTGATGCTAATCTGTCTAATTTATAGCCCCATTATGCATCTTTGAAAGATGTGGTGTTCCCAACTTGGTTTAATGCTCACAGTTCACCCTCCCAAAAGGTTAATACCTGTTTCATGTTTTGGATCAATTAACAGGCTAATCGCAACAAGGGAAAGACACAGAGAAGAAAGGAGGTATCCCGGAGTCTCTTTTTCCCTTGAGTTTAATGATTTGCCTGTAGCTTGGACATTTGGCATGCGTGGAATGTTTGTCCCCACGTCCAGACCCATTGTGTCGGAGGAAGAGAAAACGAGAGGAAGAGATCTACGTGCCTATCTCAGGATGGGTGTTTGTCCGTTTTGAAGCTGATCAATGAATGAAAGAAGATTATTGTTTCAAGGCATCCAGAAGGTCCTGCGTGAAGCCAAAGCAGCAGCTGGTTTCACTTTACCTGCTTTATTGATGTACAGATCCCCTCCGTAATAGGTACAATTTCTAAAAGTTATTTTTCTTTCAGAAAATGCCTGTTTCTCTTGTGCTCTCTCTCTCATTCTGTCCCTGGGACACCCCATTCATTCATTTTTTATTAAACTTCAGCGCTCACTATGCTCATTTCCTTTCCCAGGTCCGTTCCTGTGGTTTTAGTGGTGGAGTACAGAGGGATCGGATAGGGCCCTTCTCACAGACTAAACCTGGAGCTGGAATCCACACTGAAGGGGTTTTGGAGGTTGGGTAGAGGCCAAGGGTTTGTACTTTGGGCATAATTCACCTGTTATTCCAAGGAACAATTCACACATTTAATAAAAATACAAAACAAGCTCGGACAATTGGTCTGTTCCAAAAGCTAGCGAGCTTCCCACGGAGGGAGTATTTTAAGGCATCAGAAATGTGTTCCTGATACAAGCTGTCCCCAAAAGTAATTTAATTTTGTCTCCTAAGATACTTAAGAAAGCAGCATTGCGTCATTCAGAATTCAATTAGCAACGCAAATAAGCACTTGAAAATAAAATAAATCCATAATGGTGGTTAAAAAATTATCAGAACATTTTAATTACTTAACAACACTGTCTGAGATTGGTAAAAACTACGGTGAGACTGTACTTCAGTGAGACTGAAGTAAGCAGGCTGGTGTAAAATGAATAACTGTCTTAAGACTGACCACCAAATCAGCATGATTTTGTTATTTCTGAAGGATCATGTGATGCTAAATGATGGAGTAATGATGATTAAAATTTGGCTTTGCTGTCACAGGAATTAACTGAATTTTTAAATATATTATTGAAATAAAAAAGTTATTTTTAACTGAAAAACCACATGACGACATTATCAAGTAAATGCAGCCTGGGTTTACACAAAATGTTATTATTTTTAATTCAGTGCCTAAATTTCCCTTAAATTTTATACTTTATTTTTCAATTAAATTGCAGGCCTCAGCCTAACAACAAAACACTATTCATGCTAATTGGATGACATTTCCTTTCCTAGTTTAGACGTGTATTATTATTACGAAATAAGATTACATGAACATTGCGTTTTTGTGTATCTGTTAATTTCTTATTTTCTGCATATAGTTATTTGATAGCTAGATATAACATCACTTAATGCCTTAGCATAATCCTCCTGTTAGCTAATTGGTTTAAATCTCTATTTACTTTTCTGTCACTTTGTGCCTTGATGTGTTACAGTAGGAGCGTTGGTGAGCCCTTAGGACATACAGCGTGAAAGATTATTCATCATCTAACAACAGTTAACTTCCTCCCTGCCTGCAGATGCCAAGCTGTTCTCCTAATGAGATGCATACCAGCGCTGAAGCCTGTGAGACAGATTGGGCCTCCTGCTAGCGCGGTCCACCGTGGTCAGAGACCTTCTACTGCCCTGCAGGCAATACGGCACAGCTCTGTCACTCTCTTCCCATCATGCTCCACTGCTGCTTACCTTGTGCTCCACCCAGCTCTGCATGTTCAGCATCCTCACAGGTCAGTTAACCCCATACAGATTTAGTGAAGACGTTGTTAAAGATGGATTTGTTTTAATAGTGTTAGGCTTTGGAGCTGGGATCTGGTTCTTATTGAAAACCTGCTCCATTCCTGATGCTTGACTTGATTAACGCTTATTTAACCAAAGGACATTGCTCTAACGCAGATAGAACACAAAATATCAGTCAAGCCGATACTTTTAACAGTAATTGTGAGACAAATATGAATCAATATGTCACATAATCGATGACACATAAAGGCTTTTAGTAGATCCAAAGTTCCAAAAGCATCATTAATCAAATCATTAAAGAATGGTTTGTGTAAGCACAATCTAAGCCAAAATTCCATCTATTTTAACCTTATATTCCTGTTATTCAAAAAAAAATGTACAGAAAGTTGAGTTGGAAACACTGCTACAGTGTTGCTCTGGTTCAGATTGTTCAAATCATTTAATTGACTATGATATGCAAGTTTTAGCTCTGGCCCAGTTTTGTGGTTATGAGAGTATTTACAAATGCCCAGTTTTGTGGGCTATCGATTGCCACAACCTGAGTCACTAGGGAAAAACAGCTGCTGGAAATTCCAGACGGCTTGTAACTTTCTTCAGAACATGACATTTAAAAGAAAACATTCTAGAAAAGACCACATGAGAACAACCGCTAAATTCTGCCTCCTGCGTGTGACCTCTCACTCCAAAAGCGTGCTCTCTTGACTTTCCACTGGTCTGGTAATGAAATCTCAATATCATAACTCATGTACAATGGTATCGCAAAGTTGTAGCTGTGGAAATTGTAGTTTATACCTATTTATTTCCATTCTGAATCAATTTCTTTGATGTGGCTTGTTTGCGATCCAGCAAAGTTTCTTCTCTTTTGTCGCGACTTACGTCTGTCAGAAGTTAAAGGTCGAATTTCATCCTCCGTTTCAGTGGATTTGAAATTACAAATGCACTGAATGGCAACACTCCAAAAACGATCTTTATCCAATCGCGCGAACCCTACAGTGACCGTCTGTTCCGATGGATTTCAACTTTATTTTCTTTGAAGACTTAACCCAAACAAGAGCTTTCATTTATTTTCCTTCCAGAGGAGTGTACACTTTGGGATATTGTCTGGCGTGCTGATTGTTTTGAGAGGAGTTTCATTGTGTGAAATCTTTCCCTTGCCTAAAACAACAGAATGTGGGAAAAGGTGGGGGGTGGGGGGTGCCCACTTTTGCCTTTCTTGATTTCCATCCAAGTTTGCTGTAGTTAATGTGGTTACAGGCAGGGTCTGGCCAGTTTTCTCTCCCGCTGAGCTACATCGAACTGTGCGTTGTATTTTTTTTCCCCACTTCAATTTCATATGTCACAGTATCTGGGGGAGGACTCAAAATAAATGATATTTGCAGGTATGAACTGTAATCCCAGTAATGTATTTTCTCACCATAGCGCAGTAGTTTTTATACGCATCCCACAAGAGTTGCATCGCCTTAAAGATACTTGGTCAATAAATTCATTTGTTTTAGTAATCCAAATGATAACATATTGCACAGTTAAGAGTAAATTACATTGCACAAGTTGTACACTGATATGATATTGCAGTATTTTATCTATGTGTTATATGTTTTATATATGTATTTTTATCTATCTATCTATCTATCTATACACACACACACATTGATATAGATGTCAGGTTCTTTTGTCAGATCACCCATCAAAGTCTGAGTAAACTATTATTTCTTATTACATAAGTTTTGCAGATAAAACATTGCATCTTTTGTATTTGGTCGTATGGCCCAATATACTGTATACTGTAACCAAATGTAGGTATGAAAACATACACAGTTTTAATAAGAAACAATGCATCACTATGATCTTAGCTTTCAAAAATTTTTCTGAGAATATATATTTTTTGTCACATCCATATTAAGTCATTTAATGTATGTTATATCTGAATGCTGTCTGATTTTTTAAATCTTCAATGTTGTGTTACAGAAAACATTAAGGATTAAACATAATTAACGTCCCATTTGATCAACATGATCATAATGTTACTATTTTTTCCTGAATACGCTTAAACTTGTACAGTAGTAATTAGTGATTTTAAAAAACATACTTTATTCCCCCCAGAAAAAAAAACTCTCTTACTAAGATATAGTAACGGAAAACCCAATAATTTGCTTCCATGTCATTTAATCACAACAGACATGTTATGAACAGGCCTTTACACTGTTTTTGAAGTCAGTGGATGTGAGGTTGACCCCTTTTGGGATTTCCTCCCTTCTTCACCCCTCAATGTTTCTCTTGTTCTGTGTACTTTCTAAACATGTTTGTTTTCATTCCCCCCTGTCAGTGCAGTTGGGCAGCACAAGCCATGGATTGTCTGTCCAGGGTGGGAAAAGGTCTGAATCTTCTCACTCTAGACACTGACCTCAGGTCAGATCTGAACAGTTCGTCTCCCTCAACTGCAATTTTCTTTTTTCCAAATGCTGTGGAGGAGTCTAGTTTGTGAGCATGCATGTGTGTGATATGTGTTAAATAGCTGAGGCTGCACTCCTCTATTTAAAAATGAATTATCTCTGGAAACAAGAATCTCTGCTGGTGGCTGTCTGGTCCACAGTCTCACACTGATCCAGTGAAATGATGTTCAGCAGATACAAATAGAGAAAAAAGAGAAAACAAAACTTGAAATTGTGCCTTTCAAAGTTTCCCTTCATGGTCTGCTTTGAGCAAGCCCAGCACTGGTCAGGGCCCAGCAACTGATTAATTGTGGAGCTTTGGATTTGTGAGAGTCAGCCTGTTTATTCCAGATGAGGTTAGTGTTTCTTTTGTGAGAGTACGAATGAAATGGAACAAGAGAATGAGACAGACACCATGGCTATGTTGCAATTAACAAACTTCTCACTACTCTTAACAAAACAGGATGCTTACTGTGGGCAGTAAATGAATTTTCTGTATGCATGTAATTTGACAAAATTTGACAAATGCGCTGAATTGCAATAACTAACACAAGCTAATGTTACACATGTCTGTATTGCTTTTTAGTTTAACAAAGCTTCCCCACACGGTTGGGAACCTGGTCAAACCTGTACTGCGAAAACAAACAAACAAACAAACAAACAAAAAAGCTTAAAATGTGCTAAACAAAAACTTTTTTTGTCTTTTCTTTTTAGGTTTTCTTTTAGTTCAGTTTGCTACACTTTTGATTAAAAAGTTTAGGGTTGGTCATTTTTATTTTATTTTATTTTTTTAATGCTTAAGAAACATTTCTTATTATTAATGTTGAAAATAGTTCAAAATATTTCTGTTTTTAACAAACAAGAATGTTCAAAAGAGGAGCATTAATGTACTGTATGCATGTATGTAAAAATTTTTTGTCATGCTTTGGTCTAACCGTAAATAATGTACCCACGTGCATACATTGCATACACTGCTTACGTATATGATACTCTGCAAAATGTTTTTTGTTTAATGATGTCCTTGGTATGTTTTTTAGCCTTAATAGTGGTAGTATTATTGCTGTTTATGGGAAGGTCAAAGAGCTTTCGGAATTCATCATAAATATCTTCATTTATATTCTGATGAAGATGAACAAAAGTCTTACAGGTTTGGAACGACTTTAGGGGGAGTAATTAATGACAGAATTTTAATTTTTGATTGAACTAACCTTTAATGTGTCCTTGCTGAATTAATAGTATATATATAAACGTACTGACCCAAAACAAGTAGTACTGTATGTCCGAATTCATAGTATTCGAAATTCAGTAGGCGAGAAGTACCCGGATGACCTACTTCTTCCGCCCGAATTCTGTAGTACGCATACCATGTACAACTTCCTATCCCATGAGGGTCCGGGAGAGGAAGCATCATATTCGAAAAATGGAGGAAAGTGGAGACGCGGCACATTTCAAGTGTAAGTACCTCAGGAAAAAAACTTTGTTTATTGTGATTAAATTACACTTGTTTAACAATCAAAATAAACGGATGACTTATTGAAAGTTTACATTTTCGCTCTGTTGTGACGACGCATGACACGTGACAGCATCAATATGGCG
>JAUMHQ010000024.1:1888603-1919752 GCA_032361165.1 Enteromius paludinosus | reverse complement strand
GATGGATGGATGGATGGATGGATGGATGGATGGATGGATGGATGGATGGATGGATGGATGGATGGATGGATGGATGGTAAAAGATAAGTTTTAGATAACTACAGAAAATGAATGGATGCAGATTGACAAACCCATACATATACTTAAACATCAGTGGATTTATGTTAAATGATGATATTATGGATGGATGGATTAACAAATCTACAGATATAGAGATGAATGGAAGGATAGATAGATGGAATGATGGATATATCTACAGATGGATGAATGGGTGGATTAGCAAATCTATAGACAGAGATCAATGGAAAGATGGATGGATAGAACAGACAGACAGACAGAAATATATAGATGCCTAGATAAAGAAGCATGAAAGAAGATGATGAAATCAAACCCATGAAATGGGTTCAGTCTGACAGCATAAGGCCTCAGGGTACAAATCCTTTATCCCTGCTCTTAAAACCCAAATGTGCTGTCTGGCTCATTTGCAGTGGACGTGATATGGCTTGATTGGATTTGATATTCACTACAATTCCCTCTCATATGTATCTGATTATGTTCAGGCACAAAGCACTCATTATCTGTGGGATTGATTCTGATGGAGAGAAAAGAGGACAGTCTCGACGCCATCTGCAACAGCCCCACTGTGAGATGTGTGAATTATGAGCGATTAGCCATTTCATCTCCCGAACTATCCCAAACACTCTGCACACTGAAATGCACTTACACACACACACACAGAGGCCAGTGTTTTTCCCAGCCACGCTTGATTCATTTTGTCACCCTGCTTCCGGAAATAAAGGACCCCTTTTAAGCTAACTGAGCCCCTGATTGTAAATGTTTGTGACGAACTACCGCCGCAATGAATGTGTTTATCATTAACAGCCCATAAAAGTGTTTGTAAAGCCACTTTTGTAATTTTCTTTGTTTGGCACCACTATAATCCGAGTTACAGATGTTGTAAATTCTGCCGGCATGAAACCCAATTAGGGTAGTATTCAGCGGCATATCCTTTCCAAGCCCCTGCTCGGGTGTTGTGTACAGGAGGAGATAATTGCTTTCTTTCATGTGAGGGGATGATGCCACTGGGTATCTTCTGGACGGATGGACAAAGAGCACACAGATGTGGAAGCTGGATAAGAGGACAATTTATTTCTTTAATGAACTGTTGGTTCACATATATAATCAATCGGGGGAAGGTAATGAAGGGGGCCGAAGCATCAAATCTGCGCATGTTAGCCAGAAATGAAAAGAGCTTAAAATAGATTCATTAGAGACTCTGGGTTTCATTCATGAAGTCTTCTGCACACAGAAATGATTCTTTTGCAAAAAGTTTCACCGGATTCACAACACGCAATTCGGTTTGTTCTTATCCTCATTCTAATTTAGATGAATTTGGATTATTCTATACAAGGAAGTCCACAATTATAGCAATTAGCATAATATAAGCCAAGAACATCTCCATAACTTTCCACACAATTACTCACAATTATGCTGCAAAGTACTCTTGTATGCATATATGCATATCCTTTTGGTTAAAAACATACTTAAATGTACTGCATGCGATAGACTTACTTTTTGAACATTAAAAAGAGATTAAACAAATAAATATTAATAGGTAAAAATCTATTGGCAGATATTTATTCTTTTCTAAGCAGTAACTCAATTATTGCATGTCCAATGTCTCAGACAAGTCTTTATGTCTTTATTTTGATCTTAAGTAAATCTATCCTGATTAAGAATGTCAATGTCTTTTTTAAGACTTGTAACATTTCTATAAAATTTACTTATTTTACATTATGGTTAATGTTTTCAGCATTTTTTTAGTTCATCAGGAGTTTGTTGGCATGTGTGGTTTGAGCTGGTTCAGCAGTTTTTATTTACTACCTTAAAAGCATCTCAAGATTAATTGTACAATCTGAAAAAAAAAAAAAAAACGGATCTCACGGGGCTCATATCATGCCCTTTGAACTGCTACAATCATAAAAGACATTTAAAAAAGCACATTGTGTACTTGGTTCAAGAGACTCCTAAATATTTGATGCCAGCTTCCTAGCTTTGGACATGTCCATTTGCTTGTATTTTATCTGTCTCCTACAGTCTGTCTCCGTTGTTGTCTCTGATGTGGCTCTTCAGCTTTATTCATTTCTTCAGACAGTTAGACGCCTAATTGAAATTAGTGTCAGGTAAGCACTAGTCTGTGGCAGGGATGACAGAAAAAACAAACAGTGCCGGAGCAGGCGTGCCAGGGGAAAGAGAGCATGCAGACGCAGCCTGTTAGATCATCACACAAACAGATGTTCAGTTTTCTCTCTTCCCCCTCAACATTTGTCCTTCTAACACTCTTTCCATCCCCTGCCAGTTTGTCCATCTCCTCCTCTTTGGCTCTTCAAATCATGATGACGACCTCCGATCAACTTCTGAGAGATTTCCGTCAATCTGAGTTTAGCATATGAAAACAACAGGTTTTGTCTAGGTCAGGTAGGTCTTTAACACCTGGAGAAAGCGTTAAGTGTTAGCAAGACCTCTTGGAAGTATGTCATTTGAAAACACTTGAAATTTTAAAACCACAGAAGCTTTTGAGCCAAACACATGAGCCATAAATGCCATGTGACTAATCACTCTGGAGACACAGGAAATTATGTCATGACAAAAAAGACTGGCTGTTGGCAACGATACAAACTGTGGCACAGGCAATAAACTAGGAAAATTACATGCTTTTAAGAACATTTTAGCCATTATAAAATAAAATAAAATTCCAAGTAGTGTAATAAAAGCATCTACAGTATCATGCAGAACCACTGTACTTAGGTGTACTTAAGTGTACAGCGTATCACCAGAGCAGTACCCTCAAAAGTTATTAATAATATGCAACTTTTATATACTATTTTGCATATAGTATTATTATGCATCCTACATTAGCAGATATTGTCTCAAAAAAATGGTGTCCTAACAATAATGTATCATGTGTAGCCTGATCTTAAGCCACTGGTTTAGGTTACAAATAAATGGATTCTATAAATTCAGCAGTATGAGACAAATAAAAATAAGAAAAATAAGAAGTGCAATACATTTCAATACAGTACTGTCATGCAACTGCAAAATTCTGTATTCGTGACAACAGCGTACCAAAAATTCCAGAAACAGTATTGTCTTTTTAAGGTTCTGAAGATCACTTTTCTTATCCACTCTCCTAATTTTAGATTTAAATACCATTTTAGCTTTGTTCAGTAAATCTCCCTGGCAAGCTGATCTTATAGCTCACAGAAAGTTTGAGACAGCAGAGATAAGTCTGCTCCGCACTTACTTCAAGAGCAAGAATACTGCTACCTCTGATCTGTTTACCTAGCTTAAGGTTAACTCAGGAAGCACTGAACGTTGAAATTAAACCGAATGTTCACACAAAAGTCTAGTCAACCTCACATAATTTGGAAACCACATTATTCTTTTTACTTGCATGGAACAAAAAAGGGACATTTTGCAGATTAAGCGGCTCTTTTCCACAAAACAAAGACTTGATTTACAAAGCCAAGCATGCACAAATAGTCCATAGAACACAAAATGTGCCTCTAAAGTTGATGAGGAACAGCATTTTTTCTAATGCAAATACAAATTTGTTGTATGATTTTAGATGCCTGTTGTATTTTTACAACTCTGTCATAATTTATTCACTCCCGTGGCATATCCCAAACCTGTTTATTTTATTTTACTATGATAGTCAATGGGGTCCACTGTTGCTACGACCACAACATACTTCAAAATATCTTCAGTGTTTGGCAAAAGAAAAAATAAATAAATATTCACTGTATGAGGACTCAAAAGGACTTTTTGAGAACAAAAGCACCTCCATCTGACATTAACTGTTTTCTGATGCAAGATCACTCTGCATCCTGTACTTTGTCTGATAGGAAAATCAACGGTTTATAAGTTGATGAAAGAAGGCCTGGCATTTAGCACGGTAAACACATTCATCACCAGAGACAGATAATTATCTCTTTAATTCCACGACCGCGTGAGGCCTAGCGCTTGTTGTCACAGACGCTGGAGCGCAAATAGAGGAGAATGAGGTTGGTCTTGAAAGAGGCAGCAGTGCTTGTTGCCTTCTGTTTACTCAAATAACCTTGTTCGCTGGGGTGTCATTGTAGCTCTTTAATTTGGGAGGAAGAAAAAAATAAATAAGGGGCGGAGCGCGGAAAGAGACGGCGATGAACGAGAGCGCCCATGAGAAACGACAGCCTGTCTTCTCTCCCTTCTCCTTCTCTCTATCTTTCTCTTCATCTGTCGCTCTCTTTCTCATCCACTTGTCCTCTAGCTCCTGCATCTTTTTCTCCCCACCCAGCATTTTACGCAAACTACCAGCAATACTTTAGATACTATGAGTACATGCTGTCCTTGACAGAGAGTCAAAAGGATTATAAAATGACAAGTAACAAGTTAAAAGCTTAATTGAATGAAGGTGGTCTTCATCTTCCATGAGTTCTGAGAAATTTCGATTACCCTCAATGATTACTTTTCTGTCTAATGAATGTGAAAAGCAGGCCCCATCATGGCCTCTCTAATCTTGGTATAATCCTGTGTGAGAAAATACCTGTATTTTCTATAAGGTCTCTCTTTTTCTTCTCTTAGAAGTCAGCGCCAGTACGTAGAGCCCTTTCTGCTTGAGCAATTTTTCTAGCATATTCAGAATCCCAGGCTGCTAACAGTATGTGAGAAGCAGTCAGTGTTTCCATAATGCCTTGACAGCACAGAACTGATCGCGACACACTTGACACTCGCATATGAGAGTGACAGATTAGGAAATGCTTTTGCCTGTGATTACCGATGACTTACAGGGATAATCCACTAAAATAAAATGTAAAATAACATTATGTGGTTTACTGAACCTCACCTTGGTCCATTTGAGAAAATAATAAGAAAATAAATTATGTTGCCCATACAATTGAAGTTGACCTCACTTTTGGTGAACCTGTGGGGGAGCAAGTGGTGTAAATTTTATTTTTGGGTGATGTATGCCTTTAAATCTAAACTAGTCAAAGTTATATTTTTTTCTCACCCGGCTCTAGTGCATTTTTTTTTCATCCAAATTTTATATTTTCCAGCTATTATTTTCTCCCAGGGTGTCACTGCTGCTGATCAATAAACAAGACATGTCTGTAATGAGCTGGCCACTGTGTGCCACAGTGCATGCTGGGAGAGCTAAATGTATTAGGGCAGAATAGAATAGATGAGCGATCATTCCTGCATCAGTCGAGGTGCTTCTTGAGGTTCAGCCTTGAGAATGTCCCGGTTAACTACAAGGCTAAGTTAAGACACGGATTAGATGATTACACCCTCCAGCTTCATTACAGATACACTGGCATGAAAAGCACTGTTTATTCTGTTCGCCCACTCTTTCACTTTAAGATGTATGCTCTGAGCATCCTGAACATACCTGTAGCTTATCTTGGACTGAGCAGATATGTGCCATTGTGTGTGTGTGTGTGTGTGTGTGTGTGTGTGTGTAAGGCAATGTTTGAGGTCATGCTGAGATCAACTGGAGCTTTTTTTTTATATTATCTCATCGTAAAAAAAAAATAAACCACCTGTGCAGTCAGCCACAGCCATGTATTCTGGTATGCCTTTCACCTCAGGCTGTGCCACTAGGACTCCAGGATGAAGTCTGTAAAGAGAGAGGTTAAGTTTTAGGTCAGTTTTGTTGCTTTAGTTATTTTTGATCTCATCTAAGAAATAACTGATCCAAATATTTGTGTTGTCTACACCACTTTGCCTCTACTGAATACATGCCGTCTGATTTATTAAAGAATTGATCTAAAGGATGAATTATTGTTTGAATCAGTATGCCAAAGTACATACTGAATAACCTTACTGAATCAATCAGGGGTAATTTTCCCAAAAGCAACAAAGGCTTTGTAACAATGTTTTTGGGAAATGCACCTAACAATAGTTACTGAATCTGACTCACTTACTAAACTGGAAATTAATATTACTTATACGATATAAAATAACTAGGAAACGGGTTTGGGAAATTTGACTGAATGTTCATACGAAATTCGTACGGCCTCACTTCTAATGAATTTGTACGAATGACCCGTCACAGGGTTTGAGACAAATCGTACAAAATTGTACAAGTGAGGTTGTACGAATTAGTATGAAGTTGGGACCTCGTATGAATACGTACAAATTGGTCATGAGACTGTGTTGGATCACCCCACTTGAGCTGTAAGATCTGAACACATTGCTAAAAGGTATTTTAGCTCACTAAAAATTCTTTCAATCAACTAGAAATTATATGCAGTTTCTGTTAATGTAAAATGGACCAAAATTAATGAATATAGCATGACAAATATTGACTTAAATTAAATTTTCATCGAAATACAAAAAGTATGACTAAAACAAAATATGGTGCAAGAAATAACACTGATTCATACAATCATTCTTGTACATTCACAAAAATGCATTCAGTGCAGTGGTTGAAAACCACACACATCTGTTGGTTTTATACTTTTTCTAAAGAATGCGCACTCTCTTAGACACAAACATCGATCTCACCCACACACATTCATAGCATTATTCAGCATCTTCGTGGAAACTCCTAATCTGCAACCATACTCAGCTATATACGCCGATAGCAACTGCTGTATTTCATATCAATACAGAGAGAAAGAAGTGTACTAAGATTGCTTAACAGATTCATTACGCATATTAAAGTAGTAATAATGATTATAAATATTGCATCACTTTATGTGAATGAGCACCCCATTGTTTTCATCCTTTTACAGAATCCACCAGTATTCAGAACCAATATGACTCAGTCAGTGCACTTTTTTCCCATGTCTGGGTTTGTCTCATTTCTTAGCACGCTGAATATGAAGACAAAAGCTAATGCCTTTAGATAAGGACGATTAACCTAGAATAAAATCTGCATGGTATATTCTTGCATGGTATATGGCTCTCAGGGTGAGCCTGGTGCTTGGGTGCTCACTTTGTAAAATGACTAATGGCACATGGAAATTTTGCGATTACATCAGAATAGTCTCCAAGATGTCTGTCTACTGCTCTTGCATGTGACCTCACATATTTCTTATCTTTAAGTGCTGTAAAACTGCACGAGACACTGAATTGTCAGGGAAAAGAATGACAATCATGCCCGTCTGAGAGATGATCCAGCCGCTTTTAGCCTAATGATTCGCAGAGGACTGAGGCTATTGATCATTTTGGCATGGAGCAAATGCACTGGAAATAATGAATGACAGCAGGTGTTCATATTTTTGTAATTGATTGCCCCATAATTGGACAAATTATTGAGCTCACTGATGAAATACAAGATTGAGGGTGACGTTTCTGCAGAAAGTGACTGCTACGTAGGGAACAAAGAGATCTTTTTGAATGTGAAGCACAGGTGCGGTACTTCGAAATCGATATAGCCCAGCGTGGTAATTTCTAAGTACCAAAGTCAGTCATGTCGGTGTCTACACACTTTTGAAGTTATTATGTTCACTCTTATCTGGTCAATGTATAATTGCTGTTGTTTTCCCATCTGGCTTATACAGTCTTTTTTCTGTCTTCTCTAATCCTGCAGATCTCTCTGAGGGTGTCTGGCATCATGGACAGCAAACTGGATCAATGAGCCAAAGTTCCCTCTCATCCTGAGCTGTCAGTTCAGACAGTTCTGCAAACATCTGAGAATATCGGCTTGTCAACAAAACGAGGCTGTTGATCCTACATTACCAAGCAGAGGTTCCCAGTAAGAGATATCTTCAGCCTCGCACTTTTCTGCACACCCGTTCTGCCGTTTACAGCCATGATATCAAAATTTTCACGGAATTGTTCATCGTTGGTCCTGCTTTTCCCTCTTCTCCAACTGCTGCGGCTGGACATGCTCAACGCTGCCCTCTCTGGTCCGGAGTCTGACACCTGCTCCACACTGGTCCAGAGCCGCTTCTTTGGATTCTTCCTCTCGTCCTCTGTATTTCCCAGCACGCCGTGCTCCTGGACCCTGCAGAACCCGGACCCAAAGTGCTACACCATCTTCATCAAGGTCACGAAACCAACCAGAGACTGCATTCCGCGACAGCACCGGACCTTCCAGTTTGACTCCTTCTTGGAGACCACACGAACCTTCCTCGGGATGGAGAGTTTCGACGAGGTGGTGAAGCTGTGTGATGCCTCTACCCACGTTGCCTTCCTGGAAGCCGGTAAACAGTTCCTGCAGATCCGGAAAGGGCTGCCCAGAGCGGGCGCCGGGGCCAGGAATGGCGATGGGGATTTTAAGGTGGAGTATCTTGTGGTTGGGAAGCGTAACCCCAGCATGGCTGCCTGTCAAATGCTGTGCCAATGGTTGGACGACTGCCTTACCTACAGTACCTCCAACCGGCCCTGTGGCATCATGCAGACACCATGCCAATGTTGGGATCAGCCCCCTCCGGACAAAGAAACCAGTGGATGCTACCGGGATGGGGTCTACTTGGAGAACTGCATCCCTGTTGTGAAAGAAGGAACAGCTGACACTGACACTAGCGGTAAGCTAACAGTTTTTGCATAGCTATAACTAGCATGGATCAATGGTTATTGAATTAAAAAATATTGTTCTCTGTTCCTACTGTGGGTTTTGTAGCTTGTCTTATTTAGTAGCAAAGCAACAGAATAATCGAAGCTGAAGAAACAAGAGTTCAGAGTGAACTGATGGAGGATTGAAAATAAGAAGGTTTTAGGTTTCAGCTGATGTGTCCTAGCTGGTTGACCTTGGCTTCTTGGCGCCATGTGTGATCCTGTGAGGGTTCAGATAGGGATATCGGATCGGCCTGTGGGACAGTTGATGCGGCAGACATGCTCTGGGAGTGACATGGGATAGCGGTGGCGATGCGCTTGGAGATTGATTATTGGGAAGGGAATGGGCCCGGTTACCGAGTTCAGAGCTATGATGTGATCTATTCTCCAAGAGTGGATGTGGAACAGAAACTGAACCCTTAGGAGAGGCTGCAGCCATTGAACTGAAAGATCACTCACCCCATTGCACTGTATGACCTTTCTGTGGACTTTCTGTTCCTTTTTTTCTTTTCTTTTCTTTTACCTCCTTCTTTGCATTACTTTTTTATGCTTGTTTAAAAACACAGGGGGTGACAGATCTCAACAACTCACAGTGTTCGAATCTGGAAAACAGCACTAAAGGTGTGTAATTAATAATATGTGTGATTGTTACACCAAGAAATAAGGGCCATTTTCACAAAATTTGGTGGAAATTAACTAATTAGAATAATTTCATATATTTTGGGTTGAATGTACATTTTGCATACAAATTCTTATAAGTCATACAAGAAAGAAGGTAAATACTGCAGAATATACAGTAGGAAACTAGAAATTAGTTCTAATTTTGTCTGTCAACAATCCCACCACAGATTTGTGAAGGATCACGTGACACTGAAGCCTGAAGTAATAGCTCCAGTTTTGCCACATGAATAAATTACATTTTAACAAATTTATTATATTAGAAAAGCCTCAAAAGAGACTTCTTTAAAAAAAAAAACATTGAATACATCTTATGGGCTGCAAACATTTTTAAAGCAGTGTAAATATTTATATTTATTCATTAAAATAGGTGCTAAAATTATACAGATATAATATGTTGCTGATGAATCAGCACTATTACATTGTAGAAAACGCAGATGCATGCTGTTTAAGTTTGCAAGGCAAAAATGAATGAAAAAAATGAACACAATCAATTAATATAAATTTTTCAGCAGGCAATGGCCCATCCTTAATACTGATGTGTCACAACAGTCAAAGACATGTATGTATACACAGCAAGAACGTATATTTGAATGGCCCATAAGACAAGCAAGACAGAAAGAATAGATGTACGGAGGGCATGATAAAGAGAGAACATCTCATAAATTGATCGTGAGCTTGGGAGGAGAGCCAGGAATGTCCGACTGGGCCCATCGGATGGAGCCAGAGCAGAAAGGAAAATGAAAGATGACTTTTGAAAGACAGGCTGTGCATCATTACAATGCTACTCTACAAGACCTATGGCTCTGTGGATATCCCTCGCTCAGTTCAAATAGCAGGCTGTCCATTTTATGTGCGGTCAATTTGGAAATGGGCCTTCTCCCACATCCCCCATAGGTGCAAAGGCCCACCTCCCTCCGATTTCCAAGAGGGAAAGTGGAGATTTGAACACATAAGGGAGAGAGTGTGCATTCCATCTTAAAATGCTAAAGGCGTGTCTATTGTGTGAATGTGACCCATTGCTCAGAGGCAATGCATCATGGGAGATGAGTAGATTCATCTCTCGCAGCTCAGAGCAGTGACAGATTACGAGCAGGATTTGAGAGACAGAATAGAAGGGGAGTGGAGTGAGAAAAATCAGGGGAGAGAATTTCAGGTGTGAGGTGATGACAGCGGAAAATACGGTCCTCATGACTTGCACTTTTTCGTTATTCGGGACGATGTGTCTCAGAGAGCTTTGGTTAAGCTAGATGAAAGCACGTACTTGTTATTTCTCAGCGAGGTGCTTTGAATTGAGAGCGGAACCGATAATAGCTTGGCTGTGATGTTGCTAAACGAAGGAATTTAAATTGACTGCCCCCATAGTCCTTAGTTCTTCATCTTTAGGCGCAATAACAAGATTTAACTTATCGCTGTTTTGTTGTAGTCGTGTCTCTTTTCTGTTTTTCACACACACACAGTCCCTCACACCAGTGAGCCGTTTCATGCTGAGCTGTTTTATTGTGGATGGCTGAAAATGGTTGTGCGGGAGGCACTCTGTCACTGCGCGTGGGGGTGTGTGTTATGAGCATGTTTGACCACCAGGGTTTTTTTTAGAGTACGGCTTATAAAATTGCTCCCACTGCTCTGGGAAGGATAAGCACAGCGCTTATCTCTGCTGGACGGATGGTCTGTGTCTGTATCTTTTTCTCTCTCTAGCTCTCATTCTCTTACCAATGCCAGTGCTAGCTCATGGCCCCTCCACAGCTCATAAAATATTCATGTTTTAATTAAGCAGTTTTACTGCCTCTATGCTTGATAATAAAAAATGCCCCAGGCTGGGTGTGCATTAGGGTGTGTGTATATGTGTTTTAAGAATGTACGTTAGCTGTGAGACTGTACTAGTCCATTGTAAACATACACAGGGGATGAGGGGGGTGAATTTGTCAGACATCTGTCTTGCTTTAGGGGTTCATCTTTATTTCATGCACACTTCTAATGAGGGATTTTCAAGGGTGTTTGTTCCAAGAGGGTGTTACATTGTTTTAATACAGAATATCAGTTTTTCATTGTTTACTTTGCTGTTTCAGTTTTATCATCTCATGTTTGTTATGATAATGCTGTCCTAATAGCTCTAAATCTGTAGAAACTTCCAGAGAGATGCTTTGTGGCAATTAAAGAAAAACAGTATTAGAATAAAGAGAATCAGCATTGAGAATAATGGAAATGAGAAAAAAAATGTCCAAGCATGTTATTGTAATGTTCAAAATATCAAACAAAAGAATGACACAATGGGGACAAAAGAGAAGATTTCACACGTCACCACGCAAACTTTATAACTCACACAACTGCACTGAATAGAAACTTTAGACTTAAAACATTATGGAAATGTTTTGAAGATTTAAAAAAGTATTTTATGACTCACATGCTACATTTCGTGCAAGACAGCTTGAAATCGTTGGCGACTTGAGTTGTCCTTTTGAGTCGAAATCCGTTCACAACAACGGTCTTCATGATTCGTGATTTGAGTTCCACGTTTTGTTCTGCGAAAGAACAAAAGTCATAGGGTCTGGGATAGTATGAAGATGAGTAAATGTCCTTGTTGTCTTTAAATAAAATGTAGCATAATGAAACGTACAGTATATCTTTTGATACTGACTTGGACATGTTTGGTGGGATGACGCGCATATACGTCACGCAGGGCGTCCTAATGTTGCTTGTCTGGAACTGCTTAAAATTTAAGTGCGACTTGTTTGGGAAAGATTGGTTATTGTAACACAGCTGCTGTAACTATTAGATGTGGGCTAATTTTGTCCTCTTTCACTATTTGTCCGGAAATGCGCGGATTGGATAGCATGTTTGTTTTACTCGCTCTGATTGCTTGGCGTTTGTGTAATTGAACAGCACTGTCTGAACTTGATTTTTTTTTTGGAAGCAGAAAGTTATTTGCTGCTTATTTAAATTCCTCACAGAATTCTTTATTACAAAGCTCCTTTGGAAGTCAGACACCCCAGTCCATTTAAAACATTATGAGAGCCATTTCACACAGCATGCATTTTGTCGTTCCACAACTAGACTTTTTGTGTGCAAGGCCAACATTCTTTTCCAATATTGTTGCCTTTTTCGGCATTGTGCACATTAATGCCTAGTTTTTACGTTCACATAGCTACATTGTCATTTTAGTCCTATATTTACCTTTTATTCATTTAGCACATTATCCAGAGCAACGTACCAATGAGAAATACTATAGTGAAATAAGTGAAGAATGCAACAAATGTTTTTTTTTTAAGATGCTAAGATGATTTTAAGTATGATATTGTGTAATAATATCATATTGTTTGGAGCTTGTCAACTTGTCTTTCTTATGTTGCTTGAAGTAAAAACAAGAGAACAGATAAATGTAGATAAGGCGGCAGTTAATGTTGACTGAACCACTGGTATTATTTTATTTAAAGGTATAGTCCACCAAAAAATAATTTTACCCACCTCATGGCATTCCAGACCTGTATGGTACGTTCCATGCTACCTGCAAAAAAGATATTATGGAAGTCAATGAGAACCAAAAATGTTTTGGTTATCAATGTTTGTTTGGGGTTTTTTTTTTGGATGGACTATATAAAGAACAAATCTGAACTGTGATATCAAGATGCTGAGTTTTAAAAATTCCTAGGGAGCTGCTTATTAGTGAACACATGCTCCTGCGGATGGACCTGTTGTATTTGTGAGTGGGTGTATGTGTGTGTCTGTAATGGAGAGCGAAAGACAACAGTGCTGTAAAGAGCTCCCCGACCCATCTGTATGATTACCCCCTCTCACATCTCTAGAGTCACATCTCTAACCCACAGTCCATACAAAATAGAATCTATAAAAGATAGAAAATCTCTTCTAACGTGCTGAGATTGACCCAGTGAAAGCAAGCAGGAGATACGGAGAGAGCAGCGATGAATGGTTTGATTAGGGGGATTAGGGGTTATTTGTACGATAAAGCCTCATACTTTTGAGAGGCACCACAGATGGGCATGTAGGAATGTCTAATGCACCTCTGCAACATACATGTGCGACCAAAGTGGTTTCCATAGGAACATTGACATCAGAGTGAGACACTCAGTATGAACATTGTAAATTCCCAATCTGAAGGCTGTTTTAATCAAGTTTACTAACCATATGGGGGCTAATGCATATTCGCTCCCACTCTCTCTCTCTCTCTCTCTCTCTCTCTCTCTCTCTCTCTCTCTCGCAGTAAAAAAGGCTATATTAGACATTCAGCCACTGATATATTCAGTGTAGAGCATTCAAAAGGTGTTTGTTTTAATTGATATTGAATGACTTTTATAGGATATGTATAATAATAATTAGAATCATAAATCACATCCTATTTGCCTATATAAATGCAAAGAGAACAAAAAAAAAAAATCTGCTTTTAAGGCCACAGTCCAGAAATAAGCTAGATTTATTATAATGGTCAAAAGTTCAATATATATAAAAAATGTAATTCATAGCAAGTCATTTGTGATATTTATAAAATTATTTTATTTTAAGCTGTGTCTCATTTCAAAAATAGGAAAGTGGCATTCATCAACTAAAGGCACAGTGAAACGGGCAATTGCAAAGTAGACAGCTCTGATTTAGTTTTGTCATTCAGTGTAGTGGTATTCATATTCATTTTGTCAAAAGCCTTTTATGATTTTAGATTGCCACCTTAAATGCCATATACCATAATGACATATATTGTGTTTTAGTTGAGATTAAATGATAGACTTTGCATTCCTCAAACCATAACATCTGGCTATAAATAGTATCATTGTTAAAACTCTGCCTACATTTTTAATAGTGGACAGCTGCCAGATTGGAGAATTCAATTAAACTAACTTGCTGCAATAATAAGGCTTGTTTATTATGTACCCACTAAAATTCACAAAATAAATCATTCATAAGTAGCATTTTTAAGTAAAACAATTTCTCACAGTTGACTGCTGGGAGGAATTTACTAGTATTTATTATTTGTCTTTTAATCAACCTCAATATATAGTAAATATTTAAAGAGTTGCAGATGCAAAAGCCTCTATCTGCTATCTGAAATTTTATCCGAAATCTGATATTATCAGGCTCCTACGTTTATGTTCAGTTATTTTATTTTAAATTGCATAGAAAAGGACCTACACATTGCCTTTAGAGTACAATTTAATCAGGTCTCATATAAATATGTACTGTACCTCTTTTTGTGCAACACCATTTTTACGTGCCTTACTGCACATTTCGCCACAGTTTCAAAGGGAAATGTCCACTGAGCGGCACTAAAACAAGCGGGAACCCTGGCACGTTTTTTATTACGTTGATAGGTAGATATCGCTTTGAATTCATTGGATGTAGTAAAGTAGCGCATGGTTAAGGATGTTACGCACATGCCCAAATCGTCAAATTGATGTCATCAGAGAAGACCCGTTGTTTTAGAAGGGAGAAGCATTTTCAGATTTGGATAAAGATTAGGAAGGCAAATTAATTTTTTTTTTTTTGGATTGATTTGCTCAGTTGAATTGTTCACCACAATAATAGCAATGTGAGGTAACAAAACTCACTAAAGGACTGTCACTAAAAGTTAATGCTCTATAATGTTGAAAATATGCCCTACACCAAATCCAATCCTAAACCTACCCGCCAGTATTAACAAATGCAAAACTCATAAAAAGGCATTTGTTGATGCAACTGTGCCATTTCAACTTCCTTTTACACAGTTTTGTCGAACCATAGTTACACTGGATTCAAACAGGAGATCCTCGCCTTTCAAATACATACAGCGCCCTCCACTAATAGTGGCACCCTTGGTAAATCTGCATTGTTCATCCTTTTGATCTTTCGTTCAAATAATTTACAAAATTCTAACCTATTATTGAATAAAACAATTAAAATGCGGAGAAAATCTGATTGTGAAATAAAAGTTTTTCTCCAATACTTGTTGGCCATAATTATTGGCACCCCGAGAATTTTTTATGAGTAAAATATCTCTGAAGTATTTTCCCATTCATATTCACAATTTTGAGCACTCCAGGGTGATCTTGAACATGAAAATATCCAGCCCTGGCTTCCTGTTTCATAGAAATATATATGAGGGAAAACAAAGCCCAAATCCCTTAATCATCAACATAATGAGAAAAACCAAAGAATATCTTTCTTACATGCTGCAAAAGATAATTGAGCATCACAAATGAGTGAAGTGGCTTTAAGAAAATGGCTAGAGCAGTGAAAATTTCTATTTCCACCATATTAATTTTGCTTTGAAGTCACATGAT
Source organism: Enteromius paludinosus (assembly GCA_032361165.1). Classification (NCBI taxonomy): domain Eukaryota; kingdom Metazoa; phylum Chordata; class Actinopteri; order Cypriniformes; family Cyprinidae; genus Enteromius; species Enteromius paludinosus. The sequence goes on along the minus strand of JAUMHQ010000024.1, from coordinate 1,904,264 downwards.
AGTCACATGATAACTGTGCAAAAATTACACTTGAGCGAGAAGGAATAAATGCTGCCAGAGTTTACGTTTCTTTTGCAAACTTGCTAAACATTGCACCAAGGTACATTTATGCCATGAGACCATGTAGGTAAAATTACTGGACCTAAATGCGCCCGATAAAAATGCTTTTAGGGGAAAATTTCAGACTATAGTAGATGATACAAAATTACAATTTCATATGCAGCGTATTTACTATTAGGGATGGTGCTTTCTTGCCTCTTATTAGATTGAACTAATTTCTTTGTAAAGGTCTTAGTTTAGTTCAGCTCAATCTAATGGTCCATTTTGGCAGTCACTGATCCGAGAACTGAAAGTGCATGGAAGTGAGGGCAAGATGGCATGTTTGTGTGTGTGTTCACATGTGCACACACGTCCTTTTGGTCTTATGAGCAGATGTTTCTCTGCTGAAGATTGATGTGCAAGAGGAAAATAAAAAAAGCCTGTTATTTTTCCACTCATCTGTGGGCCTGTGAAAAGTGGGAGGCCCATCTGATCCTTTTAGTAAAGGTGTTTTTGATTCGAGCTAGATTTTTCCCCTTTTGTTCCTGCTGAGGAGAGGCATCCATCTTCGGAATTGAAACGTCGACTTCTCTGACCTGCACCTGCAACCAAAGAACATTCAACCAAACCCTTATTCATATCTCTGTCGTACTTTTGATCTGTTTATCTACTTGCTCATCAGCAAACAGTGCAGACCCTGAGCTCCCCGCCTGACACAGGCCGTAATCTTGTAGCGCATGCACTCTGCTGATGAGAAGTCACTGGTTTTGTCATTGTGTGACCATTGAAAGACAGAGCAGAAGTGGTGATCATCATTTAACACAAATCGCAATCACCAGGATGAACCTATGAGATAGAAAAACACCCAGGTCCAGCGATCACTGATGAGCCAAAGAGAGAGAATGTGATTGATCATATCACCCGGAGAAGAAACTGACACAAAGCAAGTCTAAATCTACTAACAACCTTGGATGATAGACAGTTGACAGCTGTTTTTGAATATTATACATTGTTAGAAAAAAAAATATATATTGTTGTGTTTTAATTGAGATTAATAGACATATATTGACATCTGACTTAATAGTGTCATCAACCTCTGCCTGCATTTTTGTCAGTGAACAGTTTTGAGAAATCAATCAGACTAACTTATTTTGCTGCAGCACTCAAATTGTGCCTGGCAAGAAATGTCTTATCATTTGGAAACAATAGCCCAATCACTGCATACTTTTTTTCTGGAAACCACATTGAATTTTGAATATTGTTGAATGAAAAAAAGCTGTGTTTTTCATTAAAGTAGTGATAATGCTGAGTAAATTTCTTATCCATAAATGTAAGTGTATGGGTGGAAATCAGATTTTTTATTTATTTTTATTTTTATTTTTTGCTGAAATTTATGAAGCATAAACAGACGACTTACTGATGAATGAAAATACCTCCTTTTGTTTATTTTTACTTTTACTTCCTAATTTCATTGGTGTTTGTTGCTTTATAGTTTCTTTATTTATATAGCTAGCTTTAGCCAAAACTATTACTACTATAGGTGACTAATTTATAAATGAAGTCAATTATTAATTATTCATGATCATTTTTTATTATTATCTCTGATGACATGATCAGTCACATTCACTGATTTAAAAAAGCATTTAATTAGTGCTGTCAAGTGATTAATCGCAATTAATTGCATCCAAAATAAACGTTTTGTTTACATAATATATATTAACATTATATATATAGCATGTATATATTTAACAAAAATGTTAATAAATATAATATTCCATTTTAAAACCACCAACTGCTAATTAAATAAACATCAAAAGGTTTAATTAAGAGCCAAATACTGTGCATCATCTAAAAATGTGATAGAACAGCATTATTCCACTGTTTCAAGTCAACCAAAAACATTATGCAATTATTAGGAGCTGTTGGTCAATAGAATCCGCCACATATTGACAGAAACCATGTTAAAATTCCTAGGTAGAAAGTGTGTGGTCATTTAATTAAGAGTTGGTTTGCGTGGGCCATTTTGAGCTCTGCGGCACAAGACGGGAAAGATCATGCGAAGCGGCAAGGGTGCAAAGCGAAGTTGTGTTTCCTGCCCCTGGAGTGAGGTTAATCAATGAGATGTGTAAGCACAGCTGTTCAAATATTTATTCTAAGCAGGATACTGACAGCAGAAATGCACACACAGAGAAGAGTGGATTAGACCTGTGTGAGCTGAGGGACAGATAGAGACGGACACGGAGAAAAAGGTGATCCTGTCGAGGTGATGGATGGCTCAATTCTTTTTGCTTCCAGAAACCCATTTGATGAAACATTGATTAAAAAAAATAATAAACTTTTTATTTTACAGAGATCAGCCAGTATTTTTTTTGTAATGTAAACCCTCTCTTATTTAGCTTGCACACTATTTTGTCTCTCACATGGATGCCAATGACTAGTAGCATCCTCTGGGTGTCAGCACTTCCCATGTTTCGCTTTCCATCACTTACGGTCTGTGTTTTAAAGCACGTAAGCAAGCCGAAAACTGTGCATGGTGTCGAATGTAGGGTTTCAATTAGATGTATACCGACTGACCTTGGTTTCATAGCAGATACGCAGTGGGCTGTGGCGGGTGAGATTATGGTGAGATCTTGTATTGATGAATTCAGATCACTGTCACTTGAGGCCATATTAGACCTTCTGCTCACCATCGAGGGAAAGTGAAGGTCACTTTGAGGTTTTCGTAAGCCAAGATGATATTTGCTAATGGGCAGAGTGATGTATATCCACACACTCATCCTTTGAAAAGCAGGTGCGTGCTGCAGCTGCAATCTGAAAAACGGGCGAAAAGACAGAATGATGGAGGAAGGGCTGATGAATAGAAAGAAACATCCGAAACAGAGGACGAATATGAGCGTTTAAAGATGATATAGCGTCTGCTGCAAAGAGTCTGGATGCAAGGGAGCAATCACTGAACAAGAGAAGCACACTAAATTATTGAAAGCATAATAAAATGTCCTTGGGGACAGAGAAAGAAAACACTATATTATTCTGCCCCCCTTTTCTCCTTCAGCCCTTGATTATTGAGCCAAAAAGGGTCATACTCTCCCATCGTTTTTCACAGAGAGAGAAAATCTTATCTTTAAATGGAGTATTATTTTTCCTATCTGGACTTTTTTTGTTTTTTCACTTTTCTAAAGATTGTTTGCCTTAAGAATATTCTCGCCACTGTTCCTTACTTGCATTTGTTTTAAATAAGGTTGAAATCATTCAGCACAGAAGCTGAGAAGCTTATTTAAGACTGATTTTTTTTCACCACTTATGGCCCCCCGTGGAGCAGGGATTGGCTGTGCGTGCTGTTTATGCCACGTGCGATTGGTTGATGAAGCCGTCTGACTTGAAGCGTGATTGGTGGATGGGATTAATCAGGGCAGCGCGCTGAGAGCCGTCCCGGTTCATTTTGCATGCGATTGTCACTTGCTGTGCAAGGAGGACATTTGATTGTAAATTCAAGGCCGAGGCATTGAAGATTAGAATCCGTTATGTTTTATCAGGTGAATGTGTCTCGCGCAACATGCGGCAAAGCCAATCTCAGCACCCCAAGTAAACAATTTGCTATTAATCGCTCATCCTGCTCAAACAAATAGATATTGATTCTGCTTTTCAGCACTCGCTTGCCAGCAGATTTGTATCAGTGCTGCAGAAAAGGCAGAAATTGTTTTTATATCTGGCCTTTATGGGGAGTAATGTATTAACTCTGGTTTTGCATGAGGGATGCTTTGAATGTAACAGTCGGAAGGGTTCAGTTGATATTAGGGTCAATGTTTCATTGTTTTCAAGTGCTTCGCACACAAATCCAAGAACTGCACACACAAAATGCAAAATGCCACACATCTCTTGCAAAATGAAGCTCTTTTGTAGCATGTTCGATAGAGAATCGCGTGTTGCAAACATTTTTTATGGAATTTGCAGACACTGTATGTTTTGGCAGATTTGGTGTGTAGTTTTGGTTTGAGTGTCAGAAAGTAGCGATTTTGTGAATGAACATGCTTTCAGTTTCTGAGGTAAAAATTGTTAAATTAATATTAATATTATTATTATTACACTTTATTTTGATTGTCCTCTTTAAACATTCTACTAACTACATATAGTTACATATAGTTAGTACCACCTGTCAGCCACATGTCAAGTAATTCTCATTAATTTGCAACTACACTACAGGTCTAAAAACCCTCACTGTTAGCGTATGTTTAGGGTTAGTAAGTTGACATATACTTTCGAAGATTCTCATAGTCAGTATGTTTGTGGACTCATCAAAATAAAGTGTTAGAAGTTATTAAGCAGACGGTCTACTAATTGTTAGGTCTGGTGTAAGGGGGAGATGGAGACGTAGGCTTCAATATATATCTTTTAATAATAAATCAAAAAACTTACATAAAGTACACATGACACCAAACAAAAGCGTTGACGGACCAAATCAAACTCAAAAGACAGGGGTTTTATACACAAGGGGTAAATGAACTAAACACAATGCAGGTGTGGGAAACAGGTGGGGCTCAATCAACTAATAATGACATCAAGACAGGAACAACCAAATAAGGGCAGACAGGAAATACAATGAAAACAAAACTAAAACAGGAATGCAAAAACACAGTGAATAAACAGACTTAAAACAGAACTAAAACAGACAAGAATGTGACACTAATACTCTAATGACTGCTAGTTGACATGTAGTTGCAAAGTTATTGACTCTAAGTAGTATGTCTAAAGTGGACTATCGAAATAAAATGTTACCTTAAAATGTATAGACTTTTCATTATAAAAATTGTTTATAATAAAAAAGTAAACCCTGCACTTTTTTAGTGTAAACATGGCATGCAATTAACATTCTTTAAATAAATACGGCAATAATTAAAACAAGGCAATAATCCTTACCAAAACTTTGTTGACATGCATTTATTGTGATTTGTTTAAAATGTTGCAAATGTAATGATTTTAATTATCCAAATATAAACAAAAATATATGTACTGACACTTGCTTCTTTTAACTAGATTTTTAACTATTTAATTTTTCCAGATTTGTTAGATAAGTTAAATTCTTCTTTTATAAATCTTTGTTCTTTTAACCAAGCTTTTCTTTTTTCTATTTTAATGGTTTGCTGAGATTTTCTATTATCTCTGGAATTTTGCTCCATTAACTGATCTTTACATTGTCTGCATGGACCATCCTCGTGTAATATATGCTAAAATCTTTTGATGGACATATTAAATATAGGCAGTATCTGATTCTTTCTCATTTTCATTTCCATTCTCATTTTTCGGGTAGAGCGGCACTGAGTGTAGAATTACATACCCTCCCCCGTACAATTGATTTGTGAGTAATTAAAAATGTCTGCAGCTGGACATGGTCCAGCTTCATGTTCTATTCATGCAGATTAATACATATTTGTCGGGGGGCCTCCGGGATCAGACAGGCAGCAATGTCTGCTATTAAACATTCATGAGGGAGCAGAACACAGGGACTCATATCCTACTGGTATTTATGGGTCCATTTCTACATCTTAGTGCCATCATAATGGATTACGAAATCAGAACATTATTGCTTAGCAGGGCTGGAAATTTAATTTGTGTCACAAAAATTTATTAATAAATGTTTTTTTTTCTTGGGAATTACGCTCACATGGTCCGTGCTGGTGTTTGTGTGTGGGTTTAATGCAGGTGGCTGGAGTGGGTGGGGCAACTGGGCGGAGTGCAGCAGTGAATGTGGAGGCGGAGTCCAGACGCGCACACGCAGCTGTCAGTCACCACCTGAGGAAGCGTACCTGTGCGAGGGTTATCTAGAAGAAGGTCGTCCCTGCAACTCTCAGCCGTGCGTTGGTAAGTTTGCGTTCTAGGCTATTGCATGATGCACGTGACCGTTCGCACATCCACTTCTTCTCTAGCTTTCTCTCTCTCTCTCTCTATCACTATCTGACACCTCATTTTTTTACATTCTTCACATTTCACTGTAAAAAAGATGTTTTGCTTCTTATGTGACACAATTATAGAGCAAATAATGATAATAAAATGCTAGACTGATGATAGAATGAGCGTTTTTGTGTGCTTTTCATTGGACCCATAGGCTACAGGCAGTATTCCTCTAAAGGCAAGGGTTTAAGTCCAGTGAAATACAAAGGAATGCAAGAGGCCATGCTTGGTAAGGGCGTCACTGACCAAGTCAGTTTGAATGTGACTGTAGTGAGTAGATCTTCACTCAGTTTGGATGGAGGCCATGAGTAAATAACCCACTCCATGGTCAAGGCCATCGGCTGCAGATGTCTTCACCTCGATTGTCTGTGTCTCCGTTCCGCATGGTCTGCTTATTTTTCCATCTGCCATCCACTGCTCGCTCCATCTCGCCCTCTTTCTGCACACTTCCTGTCGATTTGTGGTGTTCAACGCAACACCTTTCGAGGTCACTCAAGCCTAGAAGTGTCCAGACTCTCACAGAGTCTCGCGTTCGCATGGAGAGTAGTATCAAACCAAACACAGGTTCACTTCTTCTCAGCTGTGTAACCTTAAACTTCACACAAAATCCCAAGCATGGCTGATGCTGGTCTAGATGTTCAGGTCATACAGCACTGGCCAATCAGAATTCGACTGTAGTTGCTAACCCCACCCCATCCTGCAGGCAGAGGCCGACTTGGCACTCGTAGCCAATCCCTGCGCTCGGTGGACAGCCGTAAACGAGAGGACTCTGATAAGACCCGCAGCGGACAGCAGTCTTCCCAAACAGGTAAGAAGACAGGTGGCATCAGCCTCCTCTGCAGCTTGGGGTCACACACACTTAAAACCGTTACGCTCACTAGTCAAATACAGGGGAATAGACTGGATGCGTATGTGGCTATGGCCTTGTTTTTTATGCTCCTGTCAGTGTGATTTATGTTTTGTTTGTCTCTGTCATGTGTATTATGGCATGGTTCATGGAGGAACATCGAGATATCCATGAATCATGGACACCATTGCTTACAAGGAAGTTAAAAGCATTTTGAAAGGGTCGTAAGCCCTTATTATGAAACAACGAGAACAAGACACACCTTGCTTGGGGGTGGTGATTTGCATGCTTCAATATAAAAGACATATTGGACTAATACGATGTAATCCCTAGTATCTTGTCTTTTCTTTGTGAGCACTGCATGAGTTTCTCGTTCATTTTGACAGTTACACCGATATGAGCCTGTCACTTCAAAATGAATGCAAATTTCATTCCAATGTCTTACAAATCAGAAATCACAGTGAATCCATAAAAAGAGGCTGTGGCTTCATTTATAAATTGTGCACCAAAAAGAAAAAAAATCAGTTGTTTTAGGAATCAGAAAGTGTATTCACTAATGCTGTGCATGATTTTACCAATGTTAATGTTAATTTTGAAAGCAGCCTTAACAACGTACACAATTGTATGCAAATTTCAACTCAATGGTACACAAACAGGTTGTGTACATGCTCATGTATATGCATATTGTTAAATATGCTTATGCATGGTTTTAGTATGAAAACTGAAATGTTTTTTCACCTAATGTTGTCAGAACGAGGTAAAATCCTTCCCTCCTTATTGCTTTTCATTTTGACTTTCAATATTTTATTGGAGGTTCTTGATTTTTTCCATTTTGTTCCACTTGGTGGTAATGATAGACTAACTCCTTCTATTGGACAGCCATGTCAGCCCTTATTATCTATTGGACTTTCAAGACAACCAAGTGCTTCCTATTGGACATTTAATATGTTCCCATTCCTTCGGGATTACACATGATTCCTTGGCTTTCCCAGTTGCTCAGATAGTAAAGTCTGATCTATTGGGCAGCTTTGTGAAATCCCCGGAGAGATGGCTGACTTACATATCCCAAAATTGAAAGCATGAACTTCTATTATGGATAAACGCTGAGGATATGGAGTCAGCAGGAAACGATCTTCCCCTGTAAAATAAGGTGGCTAATCCCGCATGTTAATTAGTTTTGGCCCTGTTCCTATCCTTTCCTCTGCTCCCTACCCTACCCCATCCCATCCCCACCCCCACTTCCTCCCGTCCCTCTCAGTGGATCCTCTGTCGGGTGGGGAGTGGTCTTCGTGGAGCGTGTGTTCAACCACGTGCGGTGAGGGCTGGCAGAGCCGCACGCGCTTATGCGTCTCGGTGCCGTACAGCACGCAGTGCAGCGGGCCGCTGCGTGAACAGAGACCCTGCAATAACACTGTTGTGTGTCCAGGTAAGCACAGCCCACCTCAGGCCTCTCCTCACCCCCAACATCTTCCTTATCCATTACCCGTCCCACCTCCACTCAGGTCCGTTAGCTTTGCCCACTCACCCTCCAGCTGCTGCCCAACTGAGGCTAACCCTTCCAGTGCCTCCGTGTACGGCTTCTCCCCCCTCAACCCTGGATGCTGGAGAGCCGTGGTAAGATGATAATGGGTTTAAGTGCAGCATTGACAGCAAACTCCCTATAGTTCCCACTGCATGAATGGTCTCTCTCAATCTCTTTTCATTCTACCCTTTCAGCATCTCAGGGAGTCAGACAAAAGTGTTACCTAGATAAAAACATGCATCTAGTCAAGCACAATGTTGTAATAAGCGCTAACCACTTATCCAGAAAAAAAAAAGAATGATTAGCTTTTTAACATTCAAAATTTTTGCTTTTTGCACTGTAAAAGTTCTGTGTATCTGTGTTTTACGCTTCCAGTTATTCTATGTTCACACTGACAGCTTTTTCTGTATTGTTGGTAGATAGTTGCAAAGCGTCTTTTTTTTACTGGCATGCAAGATCTAATCAAATGTGTAAAATCTGAAATCTCAAGAAATGTTCGTCAAATTTCTTAACATTTTTTTGCAAAAGTAGTTTCTTGCACTCAGTTGACATTTTAATGCTTATATTTATGGTTGCTCAATGCCAATGTAAAGGCCATATTCGCAGTCCTAAGCATGAATGTCTTAACACCTTAGTCGCAAAATGACTAACAACTCTTTTATTTAGATCACTATATTACTATATCACTATTTTTTCCAATTTATTGCAATATGAGTGAACCTTCTTGGGTATCACAGCCTTTCCTAGTAGGCATTCCTGTCATAAGCATTATTTGCGGTAAATGGCTATAGGTTCTGAACTTCTGATCACAAATATGATGTATCACTGGTAAAAAATAAGTTGTTCTTCTGTTTGGACAGGGAATCAGTTTTCTTGCTGCTAAAAATGGAGTGTAAAATGTTCATAAAATTGCAGCAATGCATCATATCATGAACAAGATGAACAATGATCAATGCATACTGCTCAATGTGCTCCAATGCTTTCACTCCTGTTGGTAGTTTTCCTATTACATGGCCTCACATTAAACTTTTCTCAACTTTATCTCATCCAAAACAGTTGCTTATGCCTTTGGAAATAATAAATTAATTATTTCAGATTGTTGTCTGTGTGAAGCCCTCTTTAGTTTTACCCTAGTGCGTGTGTGTTTGTGTGTTGTCGAGGTGCGTTTTTCTCTCTATAAATCATACCCTAGCCGCTCTGATTACAGTGCACGGATCGTGGGATGAGTGGACTCCATGGAGCTTGTGTTCTTCAACATGTGGCCGTGGGTACAGGGATCGCACTCGCTCCTGCAAGGAGCCGCAATTTGGAGGAAACCCCTGCGACGGTCCAGAAAAACAGACCAAATTCTGCAACATTGCTGTATGCCCAGGTGATCTTTGGGTCTTTAAATACAGACTGTCTCATACAGATTTAATGACTTTCATCAAGCAGCACAATTACAGTTCACAGCAAATGATGGTGATTAAGTTAGGCTTTAAATCACAGTGGACTTTAGAGTTTGACAAAACTCCTCTCTCTTTCTCCTGCATATATCTTTCAAAAAATGTCCCCTTATCATGCTCCACTTTAAATTCCTCTATTTTGTTAGCCTAATGTTGCTTTGTGCCCTCTATCTTCATACTAAAAAAAAGTATTTTACTCTGTAGTGGATGGTGTGTGGAATGAGTGGTCCAGCTGGAGTTCCTGTTCCTCGTCGTGTTCCAATGGAACAATGCATCGCAATCGGGAGTGTAACGGGCCCTCATATGGCGGTCTGGAGTGTCAGGGCGAGTGGCGTCAGACAAGAGACTGTTTCCTTCGAGAGTGTCCTGTGGATGGTCAATGGCAGCTCTGGAGCTCTTGGGCTGGTTGTACCAAAACATGTGGTGGAGGAAGCCAGCAAAGACAGAGAGTGTGTTACGGGCCTTTTTTTGGGGGGGAGCCATGCCCAGGGGACAGAGAGGAAGTTAGACGTTGCAATGAGAAGAGATGTCCAGGTAAGACAAATACATGTTTGTAGCCAAAACTCATTTTCTATTAGGGATGTGCGATATACTTGTAAACAAAGTAAACAGGTTGAAATTTGAATTTTTTTTTGTTTGTTTTTTTATTACCATCTCTATCATGGCAGTGTTGCACATGTTTGTGAGACGGTTTAATAAAAACCGTCTGTTAAAACAGTGCACATGTACTTAATTGAGTGGTCCTTCGCAACTTATTGTGATGTCCGTCACACAGCATGAGTTATTTTTTACAGTTTATATCACTTAAACAGTTGAATATACACAAAGTTATGTCAAAATGCATGTCTTGAATTACAATATTAGATTTGTGTATTAGGTCTTAAAGTGACAGCAGTCTAATATACATACTTCATGTCTTCAGTAAGATTGAGAAACTTGTATTTGTAATAGTGTTGGGCTGATAGATGATGACATCACATTATTGAGTCGGCATCATGATTCCTTCCCCCCACCCCCTCGCCCTCATTCCAATTGCATTTTCGGAAAGGAAATATAATGGCTAACACTACTAAGAAACTAACCATGTCTCTTTAGTGGCTCTGTAGAATATATTATTTCTTTTCCATGCTATTCTGAATACAGATTCACACTTAAGGCGCACTCCTAACCCTTCTGATGCCAATTAGGTAGACTTCGCCCAACCCTAGCTTATATTAGCCAATATTGTTTTTTGTTATAGCATTGATAATAAATAAATACATTTTAATGCCATTTCAAAAGTTGGCATTGTAACTTATTTTCAGCAAAAAAAATATATATTATTAGATATACCTTTGTTGTAAAATACGGTTACACTTTTGGTCATATTGCCAACCCCTATTAATAGACTTTAAATTTATGTTGTAAAAATTATGTTGTAATTCTGTACCTTATTTGTTTCTTTGCTCACATTTTGTGGCATTGGTCAGGTTTTTGCTTTATTTTTTTACTTCTTTGTTTTTATGCAGAGCCGCATGAGATCTGTGCTGAGGAGAATTTCTCTAACGTAGTTTGGAAGAAAACTCCTGCAGGGGACACTGCAGCTGTCCGCTGCCCTCCGAATGCTGTAGGTAAGACATGACTCATGCAAACAGAAACACGCCACAATAACTTCCTGAACAGTCATCACCCTTTAAGCTATACTGAGACATTTTCAGGACCATGGACAGCTCCACAAGCTTGGTTTAACCAATCCTCGTTCCAAATCTGCTAATGACAAACTATTTCTGTAATGCAGGACTAATTCTTCGACGATGTTCATTGGATGATGAAGGCATTGCATACTGGGAGAACCCAACGTACATTAAATGCGTCTCAAATGATTACAGAAGTATCCAAACACTGGTAGGTGATGTTTAAACTAAGCTCTGGCTAGGTTTAAACCAGGTTGGTGTATACAAAGTTAAAGTTGTATTTTTTTTTACCAACTCCAGACCAGAGATCACCTATCCAAGGCTCAACGAGGGCTTGTGGGAGATGGGGTCTCTGAAGTCATGACCAAGCTGAGGGTGACGTCAAGTGATGGAACAAGCTACAGCGGAGATATTCTGGCTATCATAGATGTACTGAAAAACATGACAGAGATATTTAGGAGGTCATACTACAGCCCCAGTAATGCAGACATGAGGGTTAGTGAAGTATTATTTGCTTTTTTCGAAATAAAAAACAGTTTTGACCCAGAATGCCATGGAATTTATCTGTCGTGTGGTTTTGTTCACAGAATTTTGTGCAATCTGTGAGTAACTTACTGATGGAGGAAAATAGGGAGAGGTGGGAAGAAGCACAGCTGGTGAGTCAGCCTTCACTCTCTCTCCATGTCTGTGTGTTTATTCATTCACTCATTCATTCTTCCACTCACTCATTCATTATTTTCTCATTCCCTCTTTTAATGTTGGCATCATCTAACTCTTTCATTTAGTAATTATGCAAGTTTCAGCTGGTTTTAAAGGTGATTAATTGGCTAATTCTCTTCTCTTCGCTGCACATCTTTCTTTGAGCTTTTTGTCTCCTGCTGTTTAGTTAGATCATTAGTTAGTTTACAATTTATGTCTGAACGCAAGCTTCAGTTTACATTCTGAACCAAGGATATCATTAAGCTCAAGCAGCAGCTGCAGTTATTTTTAGAAAAATCGAATATTTATAACAATAACATTTAAAATCCACTTACAGAATCACATATTGATAGAAGAACTAACAAACTTTTTCACATAAAGCTATGTTTTTCTTTTTTGAAGCTTGGGCCCAATGTTAAGGAGCTTTTTCGTCTAGTGGAGGACTTTGTGGACGTCATCAGTCTACGCATGAAGGACTTCCAGGATACTTATGAGGTCACAGACAATCTGGGTCAGTTTCCACTGACATTTAGTTTGGTTTACACCTCTGCAATAATGTCAGAGGGTGGCCTTGTATTAAGTGGTTGAAGTCGCAGTCACAAATCCCAAAAAAGTACTGGAAAATGTGAATTGTACTGAAAAGTAATTAACAATCTGATAAATGGTCTCCATGCCTGTAAGGTCTTTTAAAAGGCATTTTTAATCATTGGAGGCGTGGTGATTTATATAAATTACCTATGACCCTTTCTTAGTTTTGTGCTTTTAATTATAAAGCCACAAATTCACTAAGTATAATAGAAATTGCAATTGAATCATTTTTCAAATTAGATATGAGCTCTAATTTTTCTTTGTAAAGGCAAACATCTGATGATACTGATTTCAATATAATTTTCATATGTTGACATTTAGGGTTAAGGACAGCCTCCTAAATGAAGTATTAAGCTTACTAATATTTTAATAAACATCTAAGATTTAAATACTTTTTAAATGTGTTTTTTGGTTGTGGGACAGCAGTTTTCACCAGTTCTGTAGAATTTGGCCCATATTACCACTAATACAATTACTCACACACTTTCACACACCTTGAGCATTTTTATACTCATAAAGCAGTATTACACTTTGGAAATCATGAGCAGTGTCTGAGCTGTCTCTGTCTCTGATACCCTGCTCACACTGATTTCCAAAATATCTACAGCTCTAGACATTTCTATAGCTTAGGAATCACGCTCTAAACCACGCACATCTCTCTTGCACAAAGAAAGGACTATGGTTTACTCACAACCGAGGTTCACAAAAACAGCGGGAAGATGAACCTTCATGGTCATGCATTGTGGGCCGCAGCTGGCAGAGTTTAAAAGGGGGTGTGAGAAGTTCTGTTTACCTGTGAATCACTGCACTGCCCATGAGCTCAGATTCTCCCTTAGTGACAACACTTGTCCTACAGCAATGACCTCAGTCCCACACAAAGCTTTGACGCAGATGTGTATGTAACCCTAGACGTTCATCAATAAATGGAATAGAACGCGCAAGAACTTGAATGTAACAGCATGCCTAATAGAGTTAGGAACAATTAGCACACACATTGATCAAATATGAACTGTCTGTTCTCTTCTTTTTATCACCAAGTAATTGGATGCCTTGATTTCAATGCAAAAATGTGACCCTGGACCACGAAACCAGTCACAGTTACCCTAATTTTTGGCAATAGAAGTAACATTTAGAATATCTGTTGTTGGCTATCGCTATAAATATACCCGTGCTACTGTACTTATGACTGGTTTTGCATTTCTTTAGCATCTCTGTTCATTATCAATATTGAAAACAGTTTATCTACTTAATATTTTGTGAATATTGTGTTAACATTTTGAGTATTTTTTGTTTAATGAATAGAAAGTTGATACAAAAACAATTAAATAGAAAGATGATACATATATTAGAAATGTATTTCTTCTGTACTGTCTGTCAAAAAAGTGAAACTACAGTGAGTGTATTTAGCTAATAGAAGAAAAACGCAATATCAAACAAGTCATTATATTAGCCCTGTAAACAGCCCTGTTCTTAGGCTGAGATTAAGTCTTAAAACTGTATAAATCATAAGTAAAACTATCAGTATGTAAATTGTTCCATTCCATTGATGTGAAAAGTACAAATGGCTTTTTGAAAGATTTGCACAGATTTATTTTTTGAGTTTCATAAATAAAAATAGCTCTTTTGTGAGTTTCGGGAATTCGTTCAGTGATTAAAATGCTGTCGTCGTGAAGTGATACAGAGAATATGGCTGGCAGCAGAAGGCTGAGATCATTGCAGAATGAAAGCGTTTGAGCTGAGAGAGTTTGTACGGGGGAGTCGTCTGACAGCATGACACTTTCTCTAGTTGAGATGTGATCGCTGTGCAGTGAGTCAGGATATTGGTGTTGCCATGGATCTTACAGTTCCCTCTGGATTCTCTCTCCAGTGTTGAGTATTCACAAGCGGCCTGTCGCAGGAAATGCAGATATCACTTTCCCCATGAAGGGGTGGAGGGGGATGGTGGACTGGGCTCGCAACTCAGAGGACAAAGTCAGAGTGGCTAAAAACATCCTGGTCACTGGAAAACCAGGTAAGAAAGACAACTGCACACATATAGTGGCTTAGTGGTGTACATGTTCCAGACACATTGAGCCTTGGTGATCATATGGGTTTTAATCAAGGTTATCATAGTTAACGAAACGAATGAAAAAATTAAAACTAGAATTGAAAAAGTATTTTCATTAACTGAAATAAAAATAAAAGTGAGAGTTCAACTAAATGAAACTGTTTTGTGTGTAAACTTAAACAAACTAATATCATAGCAAAAACGTCCTTCGTTTTTGTCTTTGTAACAAGCCTTTTGGGTTGAATTAAAATCTATTTACTTCACGCTGCCAGTTTTAAGCCAGGTGTTTGACCCGTATGGCACCACGTAGTCTGTGATGTCAGGTGTTCACAAGCTGTCCGCGACGCCGCCGGCTAGCATGATGGCTGCAGCGAAAGTCGGAAGAAAGCGACAGAGTCCTATTTGGGATTTCTTTGATTATGAGTCCTAGGGCTGGGCGATATATATCGAATGACATATTATGCACATATCGTCAGTAAAGTCGGTTCTTTGATTAAAATTTCCAAAAAAGTGACAAATCTAGCAACTTCTTGGACAAACCTCAGCGAGTCTCTGGTTTTCCAAGCATGCACACACCTCTCTCTGCGTCTATTTTGTTCAGCTTTTGGTAAAAATAGATATTATGTTGCTTCTAACTCGATTTTATATGCAAATATAGCCAAAATCACAGCATAGCCATTGTTTATATATTATGTGTATTTGACTTCATCAGACAACGGCTTGATTGTACATCAGGATTTTAATCCAGATTATCATCTTGTAAAATAGAGCCTGTTTGGAAGGCCTAATAATGGGGTGCATTTCAGTCACTATTTCATATTCATTCAGTTTTTCTGACAACAGAAACTATTAAAT